>SJYC01080630.1:0-65069 GCA_006408675.1 Madoqua kirkii | reverse complement strand
TTCTAATGAGAATACAATCCTTCTGAAGGCAGCGTCCTCTGTCAAACCCAAAGGCATTAGGGTCAGGCCATTTTCTGCTTTGTTTTGATTTGTTAGATATACATCAGTTTGGTTTTAGAACTGTTGGTAGAATCTTTTCTTGGAGAAGAATTAAAATGAGAGTGCATTTCTTGCTTTTCATGTGCCTTATTTTCTCCATAGGCACACATTATTTTCGAGGTATTAACAACCTTCAGCAGCCATGGAACAGTTGGACTGGCCGTAAAAAACTTGAACTAAAGCCAAACAATCCCACGGAGGAAGGACTGGCAAGTATCCACAGTGTCCTGTTTAGAAAAGACCCCTTTTTATGGAGGGCTGCCCTCCTCTACTACACTGTTTATCGCGCCAGCCAGATGTCTTTTTGTGAACTGTTCAGAGATCTTGGAAAGTTTGTCAAGGACCCCAATACGAGATGGGATTATTGTGTACGAGCCAAGAGGGGATGGACTGATACCTCTCAACCAGGTGAGAGTGCCTTAACTGTAGATTTTGTGATTTATTGGGTAACTTGTCTATTGATTTTGGTCACATCCTGCTCTTCTCATCATTGAATCCACTCACCTTTGAAAAATTAAACTTGTGTTACTTGAGGTCAGTGCTGATTTTCCCAAACCACATTTTGTTAGCAGTATTTTGCTCATCTCTTAAGAAAAATTTCAAACCTACAGAAACTGGGAAATGATGATGGAATGAACACTTACAGTACTCTGGATTCACTAGTTATTAACATTTTTCCATTTTTGCTTTCTCTCTGACTTTAAAAAGAGTATTATTGAGATACATAGTTCATCAATTTAAAATATACAGTTCAGTGGTGTTTATAATGTTCATAGAGTTGTGCAGACAATACCACTGTCTAATTCCAGAACATTTCATCACCCCCAAAAGAAACTTATCCCATTAGCAGGCATTCCCTATTCTCTTTCCCCATTGTTCCCAGCAGTAAATAACCATTAGTCTACTTCTGTTAGTTTTGCCTGTTTGGGATGTTTCTTGTGCGTGGAGTCACATGTGATCCTTTGTGGCTGGTTTCTTTCACTTGGTGTATCTTTAAAGTTCGTTCATATTGTAGCATGTATGGTATACCCGTCCTTTTTATTGCTGAATAATGTCCCAGTGCATGCATATGATGCATCTTGTTTGTTCTTTCACCAGTTAATGGGCATTTTGGTTGTTGGCACTTTTTGGCTATTATGAATAATGCTATTATGAGTATTTGTGTATACGCTTATATTGCTGATTCTCCTGAGTGTATACTTAGGGGTGGAATTTGGGGCTTATAGGTGACTCTGTGCCCAGCCTTTTGAGGAACTGCCAGTGTTTCCAAAGTGCTGCACCATTTTACGATCCCGCCACAGTGTGTGAGGATTTCTAGTAGACCATATCCTCCAAAACACCTACTATCTTCATGTTTTAATTACCGTTATAGCTATACTAGTGGGTATAAGGTGGTTAACTTGCAGTTTGTCTGCTGGCTAATGATATTCAGTATCTTTTTATGTGATTATCGGCTATTTGTGTATTTTCTTTGGGGAACCGTTTAGATAATTTGCCCATTTTTAATTGGTTTGTCTTTATCATTGAGGTAAGAGTTTTTTTTTTTTTTTGTATAGTATAGATACAAATCTCTTACCAAATAATGAAATATTTTCTCCTGTAGTATGTCTTTTCCTTTCTTGATGCTATTCTGACTTTGTTTTTAAAGTGTGTTTTTTTTTTTAAATCTGGGCCATTTTTTAAGTCTTTATTGAATTTGTTACAATATTGCATCTGTTTTTTTATGTTTTTGGAGTGTTGGCAAGACACACACGAGGGGTCTTAGCTACCTGCCCAAGGATTGGGCCCACACTCCTTTCATTGAAAGATGAAGTCTTAACCACTGGATAAAAAGGGAAGTCACCTCTTTGTGACTTAAAAAAAAAAAAAAGTATTTATTCCTTGGTTTGCTTTGGCTACACTGGGTCATTCTTGTGGGTTTTCTCCAGTTGCAGTGAGTGAGGGCTGCTCTCGATTGTGGGCGGGGGGTGGAGGCTTCTCATTGTGGTGGCCTCTCGTCGTGGCCCACGGGCTCCAGGAGTTGTGGCTCATGGGCATAGCTGCTCCGTGGCACGTGGGATCTTCCCTGGACCAAGGGGCGAATCCATGTCCTCTGCATTGGCAGGCAAATTCTTAACCACTGGACCACCAGAGAAGTCCTCTCTGTAAAATTTTAAAAGCAAATTGTACACTTGACATTTCATTCCTTAAGCATGCATCTCCTAAGACTATAAAACATTCTCTTCTACCTAAAGCAGTATCATTATCACATTTAAGAAAGTGAGTTTTAATTGAGCAGTATCAACTCTTCCATATACCGTATTTAAATATGCCCAGCTCCTCCAAAAATGTCTTGTACAGGGTTGAAAAAAGTCACTGTCCAGGCATTACTTCTGGCAGCAGTGTCTCTCTAACCACTTTTAATAGAGAGACATCTTGGACATTTGTTTTTTGTTTCTTGTCATACTAATGGTTTTGGGTTTTTTTCTATTTATCTTTTAAGATTTATTTTATATTGGAGTGTACAGAGGAGCCTGGTGGGTACAGTCCACTGGGGTCACAAGGAGTTGGAGACGACTGAACAACTGAGCACACATACATACAGTTGACAGTGTTGTTAGCTGAACGTGTACAGTGAAGTTGCTCAGTTACACAGATATATCTATTCTTTTCCAAGTGCATCACTCATTTAGGTTACTACAGAATTTTACCACAGTTCCCTTTTCTATACAGCAGGTCCTTTCGGGTTACCTGTTTCAGATATAGCCGTATGGACATGTTAATCCCGTATGGACATGTTAATCCCAATCAACCAGTTTATCCTCGCCCCCTACCATTCTCCTTTTGTAACCGTAAGTTTGCATTCTAAGTCTGTGATTCAGTTTCTGTTTTGCAAACAGATGCAAACTTGATTTGTATCATTTTTTTGATGCACTATATAAGCAATACCAGATCTTTGTCTTTCTCTGTCTTCACTAACAATAATCTCCTTATCTATCCATGTTGCTGCAAATGGCTTTTTAATGGCTGGGTGATATATACCATTGTATACCATTGCTTTATTGATATATACCATTGATATATACCATTGCTTTATTCAGTCCTCTGTCAGTAGCCATCCTGGTTTCCTCCATTATTATAAGTAGCACTGCAGTGAACACTGGGGTACACGTATCCTTTACCCATAGTTTCCCCAGACATATGCCCCAGAGTGGCATTGCTCAATCATCTGGTGGCTCTAGTTTTAATTTTTTTGAGGCATTTCCATAATGTCCTCCATAATTTACTTTTTGCTGTACCAATTTACTTTTCTCAACATCCTCTTCAGTATTTATTGTTTATAGATTTTTTTTTAGTTCAGTTCAACTCTTCTATTTTTTATATATAGGAGCTGGTTCTAGATTCCATGTCTAGTAGATTTTTGATCATGACCATTTGCATTGGTGTGAGTGATACCTGATTGTAGTTTTGATGTGCATTTCTCTGATAACTGGCAGTGTTGAGAATCTCTCATGTGCCTTGTGGCCATCTGTGTGTGTTCTTTGGGGAAATGTCTGTTGAGGTCTTTTGCCCATTATTAGATTGTGTTGTTTGTTTTGTTTGATATTGAACTGCACGAACTCTTTGTATATTTTCAAGATTAATCTTTGCAAATATTTTCTCCTGTTGTGTGGGTTGTCTTTTGTTTATTGTTTCCTCAGTTGTGCAAAAGCCTTTGAGAATAATTAGATCTTATTTGTTTCTTTCAGTTTTCATTTTACTTTGAAGTAGATTTAACAGTGTTCTGTTAGTTCAGCTGCACAGTAAAGTGATTCAGTTATACATGTACATGTATCTCTTCTTTCTCAAATTCTTCTCCCATTTAAGTTTTTAGAGGATATTGAGCAGCGTTCACAGTGCTATAGAGCGGGTCCTTCCTGGCTATCTGTTTCAGTCTCATAATGTATTGTAAGTCTCTAACTCCCAATTTGTCCCTGCCCTCCATCTTTCTCCTTTGGTAATAACCCTAAGTTTGTTGTCTAAGCTTGTGAACCTGTTTTTGTTTTGTATATGATTACATTGGTATCATTTTCTTAGAGTCTGCATGTTAGCAATTTCAAGTGATATTCGTCTCTCCCTATTTGACTGACTTCACTTAGTATGAGAATCTCCAGGTCCATCCCTATTGCTGTCAGTGGCATTATTTCATTCTTTTCTACGGCTGAGTACTATTCCATTTGGCATGTGTATCAGATCTTCTTTACCCCTTATTCTATTGGTGGAAAAATAGGTTGCTTCCATGCCAGTTACTGTAAACAGTGCTGGAAGCACATTGGGGTGCCTGTATCTTCTGCGCCGTGGGTTTGGGCAGATGTGCCGAGGAGTGGGATTGCTGGAGCGTGTGGTGTCTCTATTCTTAGTTCCTGTGGAACCTGCACAGTGTTCTCTGTACTGGCTGTACCAGTTGACATGCCCAGTGGTAGTTAGGATTCAGTTTTTCCCATGCCCACTCCAGCTTTTGTTCATAGATGTGTTGATGGCAGCCGTTATGACTGGCGAGAGAGGGCGTCTCGTTGGAGTTTGATTGCGTTCCTCTGGTATTCGGGCTGTTGCGCGTCTCCGCATGCCTCTTAGCTCTGCATGTGCTCTCTCGGAAATGTTAGGCCTTCCGCCTGTTGTTTGACTGCATTCTTTGCTTTTATTGATACTGAGCTGCATGAACTCTTTGTATATTTTAATGCGTAATCTCTTTTTGGTTGATGCTTTAAAAATCTTTTCTCCCATTGTGAGGGTGATCTTTCCTTCTGTTTTGGTTTCTTCAGGAGTGCAGAAATTTTCATTTTATTTAGGTCCTCTTTGTTTCTTTTAATTTTTCATTTGAAGTATAGTTGATAGACAGTGTTGTTCCAGATATGAAGCAAAATGGTTCCTTGATACATATGCATGTATCCATAGTTTCTCAAGTTTTTTTCGTCCCACATTATTAGAGAATATTGGCACAATCTCTGTGCTATACAGGAGATCCATCCTGATTATCTGTTTTCAATAATGTAGGTTATATATGTCAGTCCCAAACTCCTAATTTATCCTCGCCCTCCACCTTTACAATTCAGTAACCATATGTGGGTTTTCTGAGTCTGTGAATCTCTTTCTGCTTCATGAATTAGGTCATCTCTATCAGTCTTACTTAGATTCTGCATGTAAGCAACTTCATATGATAGTCTCTTTCTCTGTTTGACTTACTTCACTTAGTATGACAATCTTTACATCCATTCAAGTTGGTGCCAGTGGTATTATTTCATCCTTTTCAATGCCTGAATAAGATTCCTGTGGAAATATGTACAACATCTTCCTTATCCCTTCTTCTGTCAGTGGATGTTTAGGTTACTTCTATGTAGTGCATGGGACCATAAGAGTTGGACACGACTTAGGGACTAAACACTGGACACTTAACGTTTGTCGTTGTAAAGAGCACTACGATCAACACTTGGCTACCGTTATCATCTTAGACCAGGGTTTCTGCCAGATATATGCCAAGGAGTGAGACTGATGGATCACTCAGTTAGTTCAGTTCAGTCGCTCAGTCGTGTCCGACTCTTTGCAACCCCATGAACCGCAGCATGCCAGGCCTCCCTGTCCATCACCAACTCCCAGAGCCTACCCAAACACATGTCCATCAAGTCAGTGATGCCATCCAGCCATCTCATCCTCTGTCATCCCCTTCTCCTCCTGCCCCTAATCCCTCCCAGCATCAGGGTCTTTTCCAGTGAGTCAACTCTTCTCATGAGGTGGCCAAAGTATTGGAGTTTCAGCTTCAGCATCAGTCCTTCCAGTGAACACCCAGGACTGATCTCCTTTAGGTATCTCTATTTTTAGTATTCAGGTAACCTCCATTTGTTTCTGCAGAGTGGCTGCTTCAGGATTCCATTGCTTTTAGGAGTAGGAGGGTTACCTTTTCTTAGTGTCCTTCTCCGGCTTTTATTCTTCGAAGACTTTATGGTGGTGGCAATTCTCAGTACTGCCAGGGGTTACATCTAGTTGTCCTTTTGATCTACAATTCTCCAATAGCAACCCAAATAGAGCATATTATCGTATGCCAATTTTGTGAAATTGAAACTGAGATGAACATATACCTCTTGAAACTGACTATGTAAGTCTGCTTTCTTATAAATTACATTTCTCAGTATCCCAGCACATTTGTTTAGGGCAGGTATCTTTCACCACCTCCCAGTCTTTCTGAATATGATGTGCCCTTTTGTGCCTGTTTTAAAGGTATAGTTATAAGAAACAGCCACATGGCAGCAGGCTTTACTGATGCCCCAGTCTGTGACTCAAGAAACTAGAGCCTTCTGAAACTTATTTTTCCTGGGTCATAAATGAGAATAGAGATACCCTGGAGAAGGGCATTGTAACCCGCTCCAGTATGCTTGCCTGGAGAATTGCAAGGACAGAGGAGCCTCATGGGCTAGAGTCCATAAGGTCGCAAGGACTCGGACGCTACTGAGGCCACATAGAACCCAACCAGGTGAGAATGCAGTGTGTCACAACACACAGCCCAGGCTTTCTGTGCCCTACCTCTCCTTCAGCCGTAGCGCATCCACACTGTTCCAGGAGCCCCGTACGGGATGCTGTGACGCATGCCTGGGGTGACTCTAAGGAAGGAGACTAGAGATAAAGAAGCCAGCACCAGGAGACAGAACAAGGTGACTTTTCAAAGCGTTTCCGGTCCACAGAGTCTGCCTGCCTTTGCGGCACCAGTCGCCTTTGGCTGTGGGAGTGCCTGCTGGATCTGGAGATTGTGCTCCTATCCAAAGGGAACAGGGCGCTCCACGTCCAAGGCAAGGTCATTTGCTGGCACAGCCTTCCCAGATCCTTGAGCCCTCTGCCAGCCCTGGCGTGGGACAATGGCCTGCCCTCACCCTGTGGATGTGTGTCTACCGGGATGCCGAGGGTCCCGTGGAAGAGGGCAGGCATTGTCTTTTTAATCTAAGTTTTTGTTGATACTGTAGTATAAATGATTTACAGTGTTGCATTGATTTTAACTGCACACACATGGTTCAGTATCAGAAAGAGAGAGAGCAACTCTTTCAGGCTTCTTTTCCCTTAGAGTTGTCAGGATTTCTTTCATCCTGTTTCCTGTGCTATACACCAGGCCCTTTTTCTTGATCTATTTCAAACGTAGAAACAGGTACCTGTTAATTCCAGTGACCTAATGGCATTCCTTGCGCTTGCACCGTCTCTTTCTGGGCATCATATGGATATTTTTCGCCTTTGTGAGCCTCTTATGTATTCTCAAGCTCTCTCTCTCTCTCTTTTTCTTCTTTTGCTAAATTTTACTTTTCACTTCTAAGTGTTATCATAGAATATATGTCTTTCTCTGATTTGTTCACACAGTATACGTTCTGCAGGTCCAGCCATATGTCCCCAAATGGAATTATTCCATTATTTGTTCAGGAGGAGTAGTATTGCTGTGTGTTTGTACCTAAGCTTCTATATCCCTGCCTCTAGTGATGAACATTTTTCTTGCTTTTCTGTCTGGGCTGTTTTAAACTGTGCGGCAGTCAAGGGTGGAGTGCGTGTATCTTTATGCATCGTGGTTTTGTCCCTACCAGCCAGGAGTACAACTGCTCAATTGTCAGATGACTATATTTCTTTCCCTGAGAAACCTCAATCCTGCTCTGTTGATGTCTATTAGCAGTTTCCATTTCCTGCCACATTGTACAAGCATTCTTTTTTGTGCAGGCCCCTCTCCATCATCTATCGTGCGTAATCGTCCAGTGATGGGAATTTTGTTGACAGTCAGGGAATACACTTCTTTTGATTTACAATTCTCTGGTAAGGAGTGATATGATGTGTGTTTTCCTGGGAAACTTTTTGTGTATAAGAGGGCGTGATGAAAATTCACCTCCTGAAATTGGCTTCTTGGAAGTCTGGCCGCCTGTCAATTCCACTTCTCATAGCTGCGCGGGACGTTCCTGGGCGGCAGGCACGCTTCCTGCCTCACAGTCCTTGCATACATGGTGTACTCCTCAGGGCCTGTTTTATGGCTGTAGTTACGAGAATGGCCACCAGGGGCAGGTTTTCTTCAGACTCGGACATCGAGAGTCATTCTGCAAGTTTTCTCCCTCTCCTTGGGTTGTGAATGAGTGGAATGTGGCAAACACAGAGCCCAGGGCTTGTCTGTGTTTCTTTCCTCTCCCTTCTACTGCCCTGCGTGAATCCAAACCCTCAAAGATACCTGTGCATGTTGGTGTAAGCCACACTTGGGGCAACTTTCCACAGAATCCACCTGCCTTGGTGGGCACGAGGCAAAAATAGGCTGTGGGAGGTGCCCCCTGGATCTGGAGATTGTGGCCCCATTCAGAGAGGACCAGGAGCTATAGCTCCAAGCCAGGTCATTTGCTGGCACAGCCTTCCCGTCTCCTTCAGCCCTCTGCCAGCCCTGCCTTCAAACACAAGCCTGTTCTGACCAAGTGGCTGTGTATCCACCAGGACCATGAACATCCTGGGGAAGAGGGTAGGCATTTTTTTTTTAATATTTAATTTTTAGTTTATATTGAAGTATAGCTGGTTTACAGTGCCATGTTTATTTTCACTGTGCACCCACGTGATTCAGGTTCAGATAGATAGAGATCCACCCTTTTTAGGCTTTTTTGCCACAGATTTGTTAGGCTTTAGAGTCTAGTTACCTGTGCTGTGCACTAGGTGGTCTTTGAGAATATATTTCAAATCTGTAACTGGGTACCTGTTAATCCTAACGGAATTCCCTGCTCCTGCACCTTCTCTTTTGGGGCACCATATGGTGTTTTTCTCTCCGTAGTGTCTCTTGTTTTCAAAGCTGCTCTTGTCTTGATAAATCTGAATTTTCACCTCTAAGTGTTATCATACGGTATTTTTTCCTCCTCTGGTTGTGTTCACGCAGTATAATGTTCTGCTGGTCCAGCCATGAGTCCCCAGATGGCATTATTCCATTTCTTTTTTGGGAGGAGTAACAGTCCGTTGTGTGTTTGTACGTAAGCTTCTACATCCCTGCCTCTCATGATGGACATTTTTGGTGATTTCTGTCCTGGCTTCTGTAAACTGTGCCGCCGTCAAGAGTATGGTGTGTGCATCTTTATGCATTGGGTTTTTGTCCTCTTACTAGCCAGGGGTGCAGTTGCTCGATTATCAGGTGACTCTATACTTCTTTCCCTAAGAAGCCTCCGTCCCGTTCTGCTGATGTCTGTTAGCAGTGTCCATTCCCCGCCACATCGTAGAAGGGGCCTGTTTGTCGAGGTCCCTCTCCAGCATCAATCATGTGCAATAATTCGCTGATGGCCATTCTGTTGACTGCCAGGGGATCCAGGTCTTTGTCCTTTTGATTTGCAGTTCTCCACTAAGGAGTGATAACGTGTGTATTTTGGTGTGAAGAAGGTGTGATGAAAATTGACCTCTTGAAATTGGCTTCTGGGAAGTCTGCCTTCCTGTGATTCCATTTCTCATACCTTTGCCGGGACATCTCTGGACGGCAAGTATGCTGTCCCATCTCACAGTCCTTGCATACACGGTGTACTCATCAGTGCCTCTTTTATGGGTGTAGTTACAAGAAGCTGGCCACCAGGCGGCAGGCTTTCTTCATGCCTGAGTCAGAAACTCAAGACTCAGGCATCCACAGTCATTATAAAAGTTTCCCCCCTCCCACTCCCCCACTCTGGGTTGTGAATGAGAGTGGAGTGTGGCAAAACACACAACTCAGGGCTTGCGTGTTTCACTTTCCTCTCTCTTCTCCTAGTGGCCCAGGTTAATGTCAACCCCTAGAAGATCTCTGTGCAGGGTGGTGTGAGCCATCCATGGGGCAACTCTAAGGAAGGCGGCTAGAGACAGGGAACCCATCAGCAGAAAAGGAGACTGGGTGACTTTTCGAAGCTCTTCCAGTCCACGGAATCCACCTGCCTCTGTGGGCACTAGGGCAAAATAGGCTGTGGGAGGTGCCCCCTGGATCTGGAGATTTGGTCCCATTCAAAGAGAACCAGGAACTACAGCTCCAAGCCAGGTCATTTGCTGGCACAGCCTTCGCGTCTCCTTCAGCCCTCTGCCAGCCCTGCCTTCGGACACAAGCCTGTTCTGACCACGTGGATGTGTATCCACCAGGACCCCGAGGATCCCATGGAAGAGGATAGGCATTTTATTTCTCATGTATTTTTTGGTTTATATTGAAGTATAGCTGATCTGCAGTGCCATGTTTATTTTCCCTGTGTACCCTCATGCTTCAGATTCAGATTTTAGAGATCTCCTCCTTTTAGGCTTCTTTTCCACAGGTTTGTTACGGTTCGGAGTCTGATTCCCTGTGCTATGCACTAGGTCCTCTTGGAGGATCTATTTCAAACCTGTAACTGGGCACCTTTAATCTCAGTGACCTACTGAATTCCCTGCTCCTGCACCTTCTCTTTGGGGCACCATATCTTTTCTTTTTCTGTGTGAGTCTCTTGTAAAGCTGCTCTCACCTTGATACCTGCATTTTCCCCTCTAAGTGTCACCGTACTGCGTTTTTCCTTCCTCCAGTTATGTGCTGCTGGTCCAGCCATGCGTCCCCAGTGGCACTATTCCATTTTTCTTGGGAGGGGTAATAGTCCTTTGTAACGTGTTTGTACCTGAGCTTCTATATCCCAGCTGCTCGTGACGGACATTTCTGTTGCTTTTCTGTAAACCGTGCCGCAGTCAAGGGTGGGGTGCGCGGGTCTTTATACACTGGGGTTTTGTCCCTTTACTGACTAGGAGTGCAGTTGCTCGATTATCAGGTGACTCTATATTCCTTTCCCTAAGAAGCCTCCGTTCTGCTGATGTCTGTTAGCAGTGTCCATTCCCCGCCACATCATAGGAGGGGCCTTTTTGTCGAGGTCCCTCTCCAGCATCAATCGTGTCTAATCAGTCATTCGGTGATGGCCGTTCTGCTGACTGCTAGGGGATCCAGGTCTTTGCACTTTAGATTTGCAGTTCTCCACTAAGGAGTGATACTTGTGTATTTTGGTGGGACAGTTTTTATGTATAAGAGGGTGTGATGAAAATTGACCTCTTGAAATTGGCTTCTTGGAAGTCTTCCTTCCTGTGTTTTCTGTTTCTCATACCTTTGCCCGGACATTTCTGGATGGCAGGTATGCGTTCCCATCTCACAGTCCTTGCATACATGCTGTACCAGTGCCTGTATTAATGGTGTAGTTACGAGAAAGAGCCACCAGGCGGCAGGCTTTCTTCATGCCTGACTTAGGCATCCAGAGTCATTCGGCAAGTTCCACCCCACTGGCCCACAACCCGCCGGGTTGTGAATGAGAGTGGAATGTGGTAAAACACACAGCCTGGCGCTTGTGTGTGTTTCTTTCCACTCCCTTCTCCTTTTGGCCCAGAGGAATGCCAAGCCCTTGAAGATCTCTGTGCAGGATGCTGTGTCTATACTCTGAGCATCTCTAATGAGGGAGGCTAGAGAAGGCAATGGCAACCCACTCCAGTGTTCTTGCCTGGAGAATCCCAGGGACGGGGGAGCCTGGTGGGCTGCCGCCTCTGGGGTCGCACAGAGTCGGACACGACTGAAGTGACTTAGCAGCAGCAGCAGAGATAGGGAAGCCATCGGCAAAGGAGGAGGCCAGGTGCCTCTCAAAGCCCATCTGGCCCACAGAGTCCACCTGTGTCGGTGGGCATAGCCAGCAGCTGGCTGTGGGATGTGCCCACTGGATCTGGAGCTTGTGGTCTCATCTCAGGAGGATCAGGCACTACAGCTCCAAGCAAGGTCATTTTCTGGCACAGCCTTCGCATCTCCTTCAGCCCTCTGCCAGCCCTGGCACACAAGCCTGCTCTGACCATGTGGATGTGTAATCACCAGACTGCAAGGAACCCCTGGACGAGGGTAGGCTTTTTTTAAGTTTTAGTTGATACTGAAATAGCTTATTTACAGTGTTGTTTTTATTTTTCCTGTGCACCCACATGGTTCAGTTTCAGATAGAGATCTACTGTTTTTAGGCTTCTTTCCCCATAGCTGTTAAGATTTGGGGTTTAGTTTCCTGTACTGTACACTGTTTACTCGCTCAGTCTTGTCCGACTCTTTGTGACCCCATGGATTGTAGCCTGCCAGGCCCCTCTATCCGTGGGGTTCTCAAGGCAAGAATACTGGAGTGGGCTGCCATGTCCTCCTCCAGGAGATCTTCCTGAACCAGGCATCAAACCCAAATCCGCATTTCAGGCGGATTCTTTACTGTCTGAGCCACCAGGGAAGTCTGTGCTATACACTAGGTCCTTTTAGATCTATTGAAACGTATAAATTGGTACCTATTCAATCCTAATGACCTGATGAAATTCCCTGCTCATGTACCTTCTCTTGGGGGCACTATATGGTTTTGTTTCTTCTCTGTGACTCTCTCAAACTGGTTTGTTTTGTTTTGCTATATCTTAGTTTCCACCTCTAAGTGTTATCATAGAATGTGTCTTTCTCTGATTTTGGTCATGCAGTATAATGTTCTGCGGGTCCAGGCGTGTGGTCCCAAATGACATTATCCCATTTCTCGTTCATGAGGAGCAGTATGATTTGTGTGTTTGTGCCTGAGCTTCTGTGTCCCTGCCTCTCTTGATGGACTCTTTTGATGCTTTTTTGTCCTGAGTCGTGTGGCAGTCACGGTGGGGTGCATGCGTCTTGAAGCATTGCGAGGCCCTGTGGTTTTGTCCCTTACTGGCCAGGAGTGCTGCTGCTCGGTCATCAGGTGACTCTCTTTCCCTGAGAAGCCTCCATCCTGCTCTGCAGTGTCTGTTACCAGTTTCCATTGCCTGCCACTCCAAGGATGCCCCTCTCTAGCATTTATCCTGTGCAGATATTTGGTGATGTCCATTCTGCTACTGCTAGGGGGATACACCTTGTCGTTTGGATTTGCAGTTCTCCAGTAAGGAGCATATCGTCTGCATTTTCTGGAACACGCTGTGTCTAAGAAGGTGTGATGGAAACTGACCTGATGCTGGCTCCTGGGAAACCCCCTGTCGCGTATTCCGTTTCTCATAGCTGCTCTGGGACCCTTGTGGACGCCAGGCATCCTGGTGCTCATGGATATAGTCGACTCACGTTTCACTGTACATCTGCTTGTTTATGTTCAGATGTAAGTTTACTCCTTTTTGCCTTTTTCTAGTTTAATGTGTGACTAGTAATATGCAGAGTTGTTTCTTATTTAGTTCCTGGGATTTCTGAGCTTTGTCAGATTGCTGAGCCAGCAATGTGGGTGGGTTCCTGACACAGGCGGTTGGGTACGGTGTTGGAGGTGAAACTCCCAGTGGGTTCACTGGCCTTTGACACAGCTGGGAGTTGGTCTGTTGTGTCCTGAGGCTTTTGTTGGCTCCCGGATCTGCAGTGCTGGCTAAGATGCCCAGAGTGTCTCGAGCTGCTGTCCTGCTGGTGGCTGAGGCCCACCAGGTGTCAGCACTGCTCTCACCTGCTGCGGGCTGGGCTGAGTCCTGGTGTAGGAAACTGCCACTGTCCCGGGGCTTGTGTATGTCTGCCTGTGGCTGGGGTTTATTTCTACCTGGCTTGTTGCTTAGTCTGAGATGACCCAATATTGGTGCCTCAGGCTGGTGAGTAGGGTGGGCCTGGGACCTGGTCACAAGGCTATAAGCTGCCGGGAGGATTCCAAAACAGTGCCTCACAGCACCAGTTCTGAGATGGTAGAACCAGCTCCCCAAAGTGGCCGTCACCAGCACCTGGATCCCCAGGGTGGCCTCAGCCTTGCTGGGAGATTGTTTAGGATTGACAGTTCTGACCAGGCTCCTTTCAAATCACTGCTCCTTCTCGGGCTCTCAGAGCATGTGGAATATTGTGGGCACCTTTTCCTTTAAAAGTGGAGTCTTTCTCTTCCCCAGTGTCTGGATCTCTCCAGATTAAGTCCCACTCTGGGGTCTGGTCTTCCCCACACAGGACACCTGGGCTGGGGAGGGTGATGTCTGGCTTATTCTCCTGCTCCTTTTAAAGGCCTCTCTCCCTGCCATTAGTCTCCATTTGTAGGTCTCCCACCGATACTGCGATTTCTCCTCTCCTGCCCACCTAGCTGTGGTGCGGTTCCTCCTCTGTATCTTTTGAGTAGAAATATTTTCTGGTAGGCCTTGCTGTTTCTCACTGATACTTGGTCTATGAATTGTGTGATTTGGGTATGCCTCTGAGAGGAGCTGTGCTTAGGGTCTCCCTAGCCCATCATCTTGGGAACTCTTGAACAAAAATTTCTTACTATATGATTCTCTCCATTTGGTAGAATTCTAGTTCCCTCTAGTCCATTTAAACCTAGAGCAAAATTTTAAAAAATTTATACAAGTTATGTCATGATGGGAGAAAGGTTTTTTTTGTAAGTAGAACACCATTTCTTATCTAGACTCAGATCTCATTCCTGGTTTTCATATTACATATTCTTTACAAATTCAGTTCTAGTTTTTGTTTCATTGGGGGAAGGAGTAGTATCAAAATAATCTACAGTTAATCTTAATAGAATAAAGGGTACTATTTAAACAACAACAACAAAGGGATTTCTGAAATCTCTTCCACAGCTTACCTTCCCCAGCCTTCCCCACCCAGATGCCTTCAGTGTATCATGGAAGTTAGTTTATGATCAGAGGGTGGGTGGGATAATTATGAATCATGTATTTTAAATTACTAGTGTTTCTTTAGGGAAAAATGCTGTTTTGATGATGGGGAGCCAGGGAAAAGGAATTCTTAAAGGGAAGCTACTCGGCTGCACTCATTTATGGTAGTTCTCAAGACCGTGCACCTTACATTTTATGTTATGGTGATAGTTAAATTTCTGATTTTGCTCCACCTCTTTTTTTTGTTATACACAGGACTGATTCTTCTAGTAAAGTGAATGGGCTGGTATCTAGTTACTTAGCTTCTTTAAACATCAGAAAGTAAACACTATTTTGGTTCCTCCAGGGTGTTTCAGTAAAGACCAGGTATACTTGGATGGTATCCTGCAAATCCTCCGCTATAGAGAGACCATTGACTTCCATCTTCTGACCACCCTGGGGAAGGTGAGTGACACCAACGGCACACCCAGACACACCAGGTCAGCATTTCCTCCAGCTCATTTCATGATTAAATAGGTCTCAAGCTGAAACTCTTTAACAATAAAATCATATTCCTTATGGGATAATAAGAGGGAAGAAATGGGGTTCTGTCACAGAACCAAGTTACAATATTTCTTTGTGGACAGTAAAAAAAAGGAAATTGCAGGTATAACTCTACTGGTCTTCATGCGTTAGCATGATCTCCCAAGAACAAGGATATTCTCTGACATGACCATATGATTTTCTCAAGAAACTTACCATTGATTCCATATAATGCCTGAAAAAAGTCCACTTCATATTCTCTAGCTCTCTAAAATGTCCCTTGTAGCTTTTTCATGATCCTAAATCCAGTCAAGATTTATGCCTTGCATTTAGTTTTCTCTTTAAACTCTTAATTTATAAAGTCCTGCTCACTCTAGGCTTTTTCTTTTTTGTGACATTTTTAAGAATTCAGGACAGTTTCCTTGAGAATTCCTAGAATCTGGACTATCAGATTGTTTTCTTATAATTAGCTTCGGGTTAAACATGTTTGCCAAGAAATACTGCTTAAATGAGTCATGTGGCTCCCAGTGTGTCACATTAGACAGCATGTATTATTTTGTCCTATTATTAGTGACACTGTGTTTAATTACCCGGGTAAGTTAGTTACTGCCAGATCTCTCCATTGTAAAGGTACCTTTTCACCATTGCATTAATAAGTAATTGGTGGGATGGTACCTTTAAATGTACTACTATTCTCTAACCTTTCTAGAAATGGTTTTAACATCTCTTGATGATTTTTGCCCAAATCAGTTACTATACTGGTAGTAGCAAAATAGAGATCTTTGAATTCTGTTGCATTTCACTCCTCCCTTTTCTTCAGCTCTTCCAATAACTGCTCTTGTGCTTTTAAAAACATGTCTACATGTTTCCCAGCAAAGTAAAATATTCTGGGCTCACCTTAGATACTTCAAGGAAGTCTTGATTCCTCTTAGTGGGAAATAGTATTTAGAAAACAAGATTTCAGCACAAGATGTGTACATCACTTCTGGGGTGCTGGTACTTCTAGACCTTTACAATGAGCAAATTGTATATTTGTTTTTTTTTTTTTCATTAGCACTGAATTTTAATTAAAATCGATAGTTTAGATGAAGAACAGGACTAGAATAGTGTTTACAATCAACTTCTGAAAAATCACATTTACATTAAAGGAAATAAAAGAGGCCAACAGAGGTCAAAAAGAAAGGTGCAGCTTGTATTATTGCACTTGGATGAAACATGCTGTTCAAGGTTGCAAAATACTTAGGCCACACAAGGCCAGGAGGAGGAAATAAACACAGAGGACAACCCCTGCTCCCCCAGGTAGTATTTCTTCTGGATTCTCCAAGGAGCTCAAAAATATTTAGTATTTTTAAAAGATTCAACTAGAGCTCTTAACAAAGAAGAGTCTTCAACACGCTTTAGTTACGGCTATGCTCATTTCAAATCGTATGCAAGTCTAACATGCAGCTTCTACTGCAAATAATGAGATATCTGTTACATTAGAATGACCCAGGGCCCCAGGCCATGGAAAGCAGGAAAGGGAATGAATCTCTATACAATTTCAGGGAATAATACCATGGTTTATCCTTTTGAGCACTGTTGATTTTGGTCATTGATCTCAGCACATGAGAAAAAGTGACAGTGAGTACAAGTGAACATTAAAAATGATTCCTAGGCTATTAGTAGAAAATAAAATTTAAAACAAGTCCCCGGCCACGTTTACAAAGGTGGCCTAACTGTATGCATAAGAAAAAGGGTGTAAACTTATAGAAAAGATAAACTCCAGCTTCTAAACAAATTACAAAATTGATTTTGCCTTTACCCTTGAGAGTTATAGAGAAAAATGTAAACCAGTAGACCCTCGTTACCAGAAAGAAAAAATCCTCCAAAGACAAGAAATGACCTTAAAGTTTGGCCTGGGCTAGTTTTAACTTCAGGTTCTCTCCGAGTTTATCCATGAACTCAAATGTATTCAAGTAGTCAGAACGTTGCACGTTGGGTAAACCTTTAATACATGCAGCTAAGTCCTTGGTCATGAAGCCAGCCTCAATGGTCTCAATACAGACTTCTTCCAAAGACTTTGCAAAAAAGCTGAGCTCTTTATTGTTATCAAGCTTAGCTCTGTGGGCTAAGCCTCTGGTCCAGGCAAAAATGGAAGCAATGGGATTGGTGGACGTCTCCTGTCCTTTCTGGTACATTCGGTAGTGACGGGTGACAGTCCCATGGGCAGCCTCTGCTTCTACTGTCTTGCCATCTGGACAAACCAGCACACTGGTCATCATGCCGAGAGAGCCATAACCTTGGGCCACGGAGTCCGACTGCACATCCCCATCATAGTTCTTACAGGCCCAAATGAAGCCCCCCTCCGATTTCATAGCTTGGGCCACCATGTCATCAATGAGCCTGTGCTCATACCAAATATTCTGAGCTTCAAAATCAGATCTGTACTGCTTGTCATATATCTCCTGAAAGATGTCTTTAAAACGCCCATCGTATTTCTTCAGAATAGTGTTTTTGGTGCTCAGATACAAAGGCCAATTCTTAGACAAAGCCATCTGGAAAGAACTGTGCGCAAAATCTTCGATTGACTTATCTTGGTTGAACATCCCCATAGCAACACCACCACTCTCTGTGAAGTTATGTACTAGGTATACCGTCTTGGGGGATCCATCGCTTGGTGTATAGGATATCTCTACTTTTCCAGGGCCCGGCACAACAAAATCAGTTGCTCTATATTGGTCCCCATAAGCATGACGACCTATGATAATGGGTTTTACCCATCCGCTCACGAGCCGGGGTATATTTTTGCAGATAATAGCTTCCCTGAAGACAGTGCCACCCAGGATATTTCGGATGGTGCCATTCGGAGACTTCCACATTTGTTTCAGCTTGAACTCCTCCACTCTCTTCTCATCGGGGGTGATGGTGGCACACTTGACCCCAACGTTGTATTTCTTTATAGCTTCTGCAGCATCCTTGGTGACCTGGTCATTGGTGGCATCACGATTCTCTATGCTTAAATCGTAGCTGTGCAGGTCCAGGTCCACGTAGGGAAAAATGAGTTTCTCTTTAATCAACTCCCAAATGATTCGTGTCATTTCATCTCCTTGCATCTCTACCACAGATCCGCCTTGGATTTTGTGAGACATGTTGACTTTAATAAACTTCTTTACAATTTCTATTCACCCCAACTCCTCTCAATCTTGCAGACTCAGCTTATCTCCTTAACTCGTTTTAAATCATAAGGACATTCTAATTCAAATCAGACACCACAAGGTGCTTTTACAGCCCTTTCCATTCCCTGTGTGTATCTTTTTTTAAAAATGAGAACCTTATTTCCCAGCATTAGTCTCATTAAACTCAGAATGGTTTAAGATAAAACTTCATCAGTATCAACACCAAACCTACTTCCTATCACCGACTACAGTTAGTGACATAAATATTCAATAAAATAATTGAATGTTGATCAGAAGATAATACTTAAAATTAACCATGTTTTGGAATTTTACCTTGTACAGATAATTTATAGAACTTAAAACTTTTACCCCTAAGCTTAATATAGTACCTGTGAAAGACTGGCTTCTTTCTCAAATGAATGAAAGAGATGTGAAATTTTTTTAAATACTTAAAAATTTCAAAGGAAGAGAATTTAACAAAACACAAATTGTATTTCTCAAACTAAATAGAAAACATTTAATATACAAAAATTGTGCTGATTTTCCTAATATATTAATATAGCATTTACATTCTATTTTCTCAATTCTTTTAGATTTAGCAGGAGATTTGTTTAGTTGTTTAATTTCTAGACAAACTAAGTTCAAGATAGATTATTAAATCACATACTGCCTTTTCAAAGCATGGTGATGGTATGCATCTACACAGTAAAGTTCTGTTTTCCAGATATTAATTTAAAACCAGTTTACCACTTCAAACATCACTAAGACCAAGGGAAAAAACTGCCCTTCAAAATTTAACTGGTAGTTACATTTAAAAATTAACCCATCCCTTTTTTCAGGTCTCTTATGAAGATGTGGATCGCTTAAAAGGATTGGCAGTGACTGAAAACATGAGGATTCCTCACTTTTTGCAGGACCACAGCCGTATATGGAGCACTTAGAGAAGATCATGGAAGTGAATGAACTGACTGACGGGGAACTGAAAAACCTCATATGTTAAATCGTATTCTTGAGAACATAGCTGAGTTACGCCTCCATGTGTACTCCCAGTTAGGTGCAGCTGGCACCAGCAGACTCATAAAAGAAGAATGGCTGTTTATGTGAGTTTTCTGAAGAATGATCTGCAGTATTCAGCTAAATATTTGAGAACAAATGTTAAACTGTTTCCCTAAAATGTTTCTGTAGGCTCCACAGGAAAGTTACACCTGTTCTTATCTGAATCTCAGAGTCAGCTGAAAATACTGCTGATGAGTGTCTTTGAGGAATCCTGGTCAAATGGCGTGACCAGCTTCTTCCTGAGCCATAAGCGTTGGTCTTAGTGCCCCTGCCTGAGCACCAAGACCAGCTCTGCCTGGAGATTGAATTCTAGTGTTGTCCAAACTCCAGGGGTCTGTCTTATTTCATAAATAATGATAATTATTCTCCTTTGAAAAATCAGTCTGTAGCATATCCCCAAAAGCTAGAAAATAAAGACTTATTTTCTTATATGTTAAGTAATGTGGAAAGGAAAAGCAGTTTTTAAAGTTATTAGTTCACTTTTGTCCAGTTATCCCTTAGCTAAACTGGGTTTTCATTTGCTGAAATATATCGTACCTCTTCAAAATTTTAACCAAGTTTTAGGGTCTTTTCTCCTCATTCCTCTCTATTCCTTTATGTAAATGAAAATACAAGTCTCAGAGAGGTTTTTCTACCTAAATAGTTGGGCAAGAGAGAAGCCACTTACCTTTTTTTAAATTAAATGGAGCAAGGGGCTGCTTGTTGACTGGGTATCCTCTATAGTAAGCTTAACTATACTCTGAGAAGCAGAATTTCTGGGCATTGCTATTTGATATATTGGCTCAGAGTATTTAATCAAAATCTGTGACTTCATCAAGCCAAAAATGATATAGTTTGAATTTCAAAAATGAGTTCTGTTTCATTATTTATACCTAGCTTTATAATTTATCATTTCAATGTATACTTGTGTATACACTTGTGTGTGTTATATATATATACACACACACACACTTGGGATCAAGTGGTTTTTCAAACAGCTTTTTTAGTAATCAGAAAGGATACTGCTGTAAATACCCCATTCAGAATTGCTGTTGTAATTTCTTCTCAAAGTGTGCGAGTGTATCTTTACCTCAATTCAGGCTTAACCATGGTGCTAACACTGGTAGATGTCCTCTGCAAAGCCTGGTTCACATTCATACTAGGAAAGGATTTTAGAAACTCTTTTGCAGACGAGGTTGTGTAATTTTTCTCTTTACATATCTAGAAGGGCTCGCCTCAAAGAACGATATACTTCAAACTGGCACCTGGCAGTTCTTGCAAAGCCACACATTTCGCCTAATCGGGCAGGCCAGGCCCTTTGGGGCATGGCAGGTGCCTGCACCTGTGTCGTGCTGGCTGGAGTGTGCCCTGCACTCTGCAGGGCTGGGGGCACTGTGCACTGGTACTAGCCAGACACCAGAATACCACTCTTGTCCCTCCAGGCATCATTTACCTATAGCAGTCACCCAGTTTCAGCTTTTGTGTAATGTTTTCTGACTTCATCTTCAAAATTATCAAAGGTAATTGTGAAAACAATGTTTTATTAACTGAAACTGAAACACACACAGAAATGGCAATATTGATATACTGACTTAAGCTTATACATTCAACATTTGTAGGCAATTACATTGCTAATCTTATGGTTTAAATATAAAGGAAAACCATAGCAGACTTAATTTCCTATTGGTAGGATTGTTTGTGTGGTTTGGTTTCAGTCCCTGCATTTTAAAATGGATAGATATATGATCTGAAAAAGGAAAACCTTTCTTGCCTTACTGCTTTGGTATAGAGACAAAAAACATGAGCACTATTTGGACAAAAAGAAAACAAGACCTTAAATCACACTGATTAAGATAGTTCAAAAGTTAGCACTGAACCAAAAGTAGTTTAAGATTAGCAGAAATACTTAAAGAGCTCTAAGCTTTAAAAGTTGAGATTGAAGATTTAATGTTTATTCTCTTTCTCAAAATAGCATTAAGGTCAGTTTTGTTCTCCCAGAATAAAAGTTTTTAGAAATAGGAAATTGTAGCAGCGGTACTTAGAATAGTTGAAGGTCATACTAGTTTTAATTAGAATAATCAGTTGCTTTAGGTTACTGATTAGGATTTCATCAATTTTGTCCACTGTAATTCTTACATAGCTGTGTCAAAGTCTGATAAACTGTTAGGTTTTTCACAGATTTGAAGTAAAATTGTTTGCAAACATAAATCCATAGTCATCTTTATATTTTCACCTTTATAAAAGTGTTTATGATTTTTTTTATATCTGAGCATTTTGTGTCTAGCTGCAATAGAAATAAATGAACTATGGCGATATATATGTGTGCAAACTACTGTTCTTTTAAAACTTATATTTTTATTGTGGTATTTCTGGGTATTTATTATGGTATTTCAGTACCATCAGTACCATCTGTCTTCTAATATTCTTATTTATAGAGAAATACTACATTTGCCACACTCTACCTTTCCTCTAATTAGCTCAGTGCATCTCCCCATGGGGCACAGGAAAAAGAGAGGGAAAAAGTCCGTCTGAATTTACTACCCTGTTTGTTTAGCTATGCACAACCTCCTGAGGAGCAGCCTCTGTGCTGTGTATTAGAGGTCCTCCGATGAGAAAGACAAGAAACGTTCACACTCCAGTGACAAAGAGGCACAGACCCAGGTTACAGCAGTACCAGTACCATGCCCCAAAGCATTCCCAAAAACCAGAGTAAACAGGTCTGCTCATGTGTTTGAAGCATAGAGAGAAAGATCACTTGCAAAGCAGTAAGCATTCACATTGTATTACCACTATTTGCAAGGGTTCTCTGGAGCCTGAACAACTTTAGCTAGGGGCTAAAGAATACAGGGTCATCAGAGGCCCCGAGGCGATCCCTTAAGCAGGTGCCCAAGGGGTCAACACATTGGCTTTGTCAATTGGCTATAATTTCATTTTTGTTCATGCTGATTCTAGCGGCTAAAGAAATTAATATCTTGAAACTGCCAGGATAAATACCAATGTTTGTTAGCTAGCTTTAAGAATATGTGGAATTTCAAGTACTCAGAAAGCATGTGGAGAGGAAGTGAGAGGGCAGCCATCTCTAAGCCAAAGAGAGAGGCCCAGAACAGATCCTTCCCCTGTGGTTCTCAGGAAAAACCAAACTTTCCAACACCTCGATCTTGAACTTCTAGCCTTCAGCTGTGCCTGAAGAACAAGGACAAAGCTAAGAGAAAGCGAAAATCTGACCACTGAGAAGAGACTACTGAAAACTTATTTCTTCTAGCTGCCTTCACAAAAGACAAGCAACTTCGGAAGTGGCATCAACCTGGCTGAGTAAGTTTTCCCTTGTTTGTGTCACCCACCCCAAACAATTTGGCACCCATCTACAGACACAGCTGACTTAGTGAGAGCTTTGGGATCCACCAGCACAGGCCAGGCAGCCTGGTAGGAGTCTCGCCTGCCCATGCACTGGCTAACAAGCACGCAGACCTAGGTCCTGGCTTGGACTCTGCAGTGGCTGTGAAGCTGCTACAGTGTGGAAACCCCCGGACAGTACTGTCTTAGACGGTCACCCACAGACGAGAGCGCCATTGTGGAAGTCTGAATTTCCAATGGAGCACTTTCAGCACCCTTGTGGAGCAGTAAGTGAGCTTAGGTTTTGAAGAGGAAGAGTTTGATTTTATCCTCGTTACCCTTTCCCCAGGCACAGTTCAGGGCCCAGAGAGACCTCCTCAGCCAGTGGTTTCTCCTGGATGGAAAATGTGAGTGAGTTTGTTCCCAGCTTTTCCAACTGCGTGGGAAGCTACCAAAAGGATCCATTTCTCTCCTGCCTCCTCCAGATAACAGACTCATGAGCTGCATGGCAGGGAGGTGAAAAGGTTTGAGAATAGCAGAGAGGCTCTGTGACCCTTTAAAGCCCTCCAAGGAGCCTCCTGGGGCCTCCCAGGTGGCAGAGTGGTAAAGAACCCACCTGACAATGCAGGAGTTGTGGGTTCAGTCCCTGGGCCAGGAAGATCCCCTGGGGAAGGAAATGGCAACCCACCCCAGTGTTCTTGCCTGGAAAATTCCATGGACAGAGGAGCCTGGTGGGCTGCAGTCCATAGGGTAGCAAAGAGACACACAACAGCATGCACGCAAGCACATGCATGGGTCCTAACTCTCGGTCCCATCGAGAAGCTAGCCCTCAGGGGACACCTCACCCATGGGTCTCCCAGACCGGCCCATAGGAACCAGCAGTGCTCCAGTGCCGCACACACACACACACCATCCTATGGCCAGCTCCGGGCCTGCACTCCTGAGAGCAAGCAGACTGCTAGTGAACATGATAAAAAAAGCCAGCCTGAATCTGCAGACCAGAGAGAGACCACAAACCTGAGCTTTAGCCCCACTCTTGGGAAAGCAGAAGGGAGTTGTCAGCATCTAGCCTTCTCTGCATTGCAGAATCAAGAGAAGACATACAAGCTTAAGAATTCTGCCATAACAGAGGAAGGGCTGTGGAGCAGACTTACCAACATGGCTAATCAGAGAAAGCCTCAGAATTTCTAGCAGGGAGGACTCAAGTTATTTCTCTCCTGAAGCAGTTATTGAAGACTAAAGGAAATGACTGCTTCTTCAGATACAAAGCAACAAAGCAAAACTTTAAGAAAATATGACACTACTAAAGAACTGTGATCTTCAATTGATCCCATGTAAATCTATGATTTACATGAGAAAGAGTTAAAAATAACTTGTAAGGAAGCTCAGCTAAAAACAGTTTTGATGAAATCAAGAAAACATGAATAAAATGAACAGTTTAACAAAGAGAAATCATAATAGGCCAAATAAATTCTGAAGTGGAAAACTGCAATGAATGAAATGAAAAATAGCATATCAGAATGTGTCAAGCAGAAGAAAGAATCTGTGAGATAAATGATGGGAACTTTGAGATTATTCAGTCAGAAGAAAAGGAAGAGTGAAAAAGAACAGTGAACGTCTACATGACATATGGATACAATCAGAAGAAAAAACTGCAGATTATTGGCATTCCAGAGGGAGAAAGGGGTAGAAAGCTTATTAAGGAAATAAGAGCTGAGAATCTGAGAACAGGAGAATTTCCCAAATCTGAGGAAAAATTTGGAAATTCATTGGTCAAACTCGGAGATCGTCTTCAAGACATGCCATAATAAAACTATAGAAGACAATCTTTAAAAGGGCAAGAGAAAAGACGCTTGAAACTTAACAAGCTCCATACTATAACTAAGCAGATTTCTCGGTGAAAATCTTACAGGCCAAGAAAGAGTGGAGTGATATAGTCAAAGTGCTGAGAGAAAACTGCCAACCAAGAACATTGTCTATGGTAAACAGCTGTTCATCAGAAACGAAGGAGAAAGACTTTCTCAGACAAACTAAAGTTGAGGAAGGTACCACTAGATCTGCCTTCCAAGAAGTACTTCAAGCACAATCTCAAAAGGATATTTTTTGATAAGTTGATTCTAGAGCTCTATTAAACAATGCATAAAAGTGTTTACAGGTATCTCCTTAACACATCAATTCCACAATAAGTACGCACATACTATCACACACTTATTCATCACAAATACATTGTATCAGTTCAGTTGCTCAGTCGTGTCTGACTCTTTGCGACCCCATGAATCGCGGCACACCAGGCTTCCCTGTCCATTACCAACTCCCAGAGTTCACTCAGATTCACGTTCATCGAGCCCGTGATGCCATCCAACCATCTCATCCTCTGTCGTCCCCTTCTCCTCCTGCCCCCAACCCCTCCCAGCATCAGGGTCTTTTCCAACAAGTCAACTCTTCGCATCAGGTGGCCAAAGTACTGGAGTTTCAGCTTTAGCATCATTCCTTCCAAAGAAATCCCAGGGCTGATCTCCTTCAGAATGGACTGGTTGGATCTCCTTGCAGTCTAAGGGACTCTCAAGAGTCTTCTCCAACAACACAGTTCAAAAGCATCAATTCTTCGGTGCTCAGCCTTCTTCACAGTCCAACTCTCACATCCATACATGACTACTGGAAAAACCATAGCCTTGACTATACGGACCTTTGTTGGCAAAGTAATGTCTCTGCTTTTGAATATGCTGTCTAGGTTGGTCATAACTTTTCTTCCAAGGAGTAAGCGTCTTCTAATTTCATGGCTGTAGTCACCATCTGCAGTGATTTTGGAGCCCCCCAAAATAAAGTCTGACACTGTTTCCACTGTTTCCCCATCTATTTCCCATGAAGTGATGGGACTGGATGCTATGATCTTCGTTTTCTGAATGTTGAGCTTTAAGCCAACTTTTTCACTCTCTTCTTTCACCTTCATCAAGAGGCCCTTTACTCCTCTTCACTTTCTGCCATAAGGGTGGTGTCATCTGCATATCTGAGGTTATTAATATTTCTCCCAGCAATCTTGATTCCAGCTTGTGTTTCTTCCAGTCCAGCGTTTCTCATGATGTACTCTGCATAGAAGTTAAATAAGCAGGGTGACAATATACAGCCTTGACGTACTCCTTTTCCTATTTGGAACCAGTCTGTTGTTCCATGTCCAGTTCTGACTGTTGCTTCCTGACCTGCATATAAGTTTCTCAAGCGGCAGGTCAGGTACATATAAATAATTACCTTAAATGTAAACATATTAAATGCTTCTACCAAATGATATAGACTGGCTGAATGGATACATAAATAAGACTTGTATATATGCTGTCATAATAAACCCACTTCAGATCTAGGAAAACACAGATAAAAGTAAAGGGATGGGTAAAGTTATTCAAAAGAAAATCAGAAGATCTGGAGTAGCAATATTCATATCAGACAAAATCAATATAAAGACTTAAAAGAGACAAAGGAGGACACACATATCAAGGGGTCAATCTAAGGAGAAGATTTAACAAGTGTAAATATATATATGCAGGCAACTCAGGAGCACCTCCATACATAAGGGAAATGGTAACAGTCATAAAAGGAAAAATTCAACAGTTACACAAAAATAGTGAGGAACTTTAACACCCTACTAACATCAATGGACAGATCATCTAGACAGAAAATCCATACGGAAACAAAGGCCTTAAATGAGTCTTGAGACCAGATGAGTGTAATTGTTATTTATAGAACAGTCCATCTGAAAGCAGCATAATATACATTCTTTGCAATATAGAGAATATACATTCTCTAGGACAGATCACATGCTGGGAGCCAAAAAGCAAGCCTTGGTAAATTTAAGAAAACTAAAGTCATATCAAGCATCTTTTCTGACCACAACACTATGAGATTAGAAATCAAAAGATGAAAAAAAAATTCCTAGAGACAAATGAAAGGTACAACAATCCAAAACCTATGGGATGCAGCAGAAGCACTTTTAAGAAGTTGGCAATACAATCTTAACTCACGAAACAAAAATCTAAACTCACACCTAAAGCAACTAGAGAAAGAAGGGGAAAAAAAACCCCAAAGTTACTAGAAAGAAAGAAAGAAAGAAATATCAGAGCAGAAATAAATAGAGATGAAGAAAACAGCAAAGATGAATAAAATGTAGAGCTGACTTTTTGACAAAATTATAAACTTCTAATCAGACTAATCAAGCAAAAAGAAAGGGCTCAAATCAATTAAATATGAAATGAGAAAAGTTACACTGGACACTATAGAAGTATAAAGGATCATAAGAGACAACTGTATGCCAATAAAATAGACAACTAGAAGAAATGGACGAATTCTTAGAAAAGTAAAATCTTTTAAGACTGAACTAGAAATAGACTATATGAACAGATCATTCCAAGTACTAAAATTGAAACTGATTTAAAAACTTTCAACAAACAAATGTCCAGGACCAGATGGCCTCACAGGTGAATTCTATCAAACATTTAGAGAGGTGTTAACACCTATCCTTCTGAAACTGTTTCAAAAAATTGCAGATGAAAGAATACTCCCAAATTCATTCCAGAGCCACCATCACGCTGCTACCAAAACCAGAAAAAGATATGAGAAAACAAAGACCAATATCACTGATGAACATAGATGCAAAAATCCTTGACAAAATACTGAAAGACTGAGTCCAAAAATACACTGAAAGGCTCATACAACATGATCACCTGGGATTTCTCTCAGGGATGCAAGGATTTTTCAATCTCTCTATCAATCAGTGTGATGTACCACATTGAGTAAAAACTATATGATCATCTCAATAGAGGCAGAAAATGCTTTTTGACAAAATTCAACACCCATTTATGACAAAATCTCTCCAGAGAGGGGGCATAGAGGGAATCTGCTTCAACATGATAAAGGCCATATATGATAAACCCACAGTTAACATCATACTCAATGGTGAAAAGCTGAAAGCATTTCCTCTAAGATCAGAAACAAGACAAGCATATTCACACTCATGTTCCCCCCTCCCCCCAACAATTTTGGAAGTCCTAGCCACAGCAATCAGAAAAGAAAAAGAATAAAATAAAAGGAATCCAAATTGGAAAGGAAGGGAAACTGTCACTGTTTGCAGATGACATACTATACATATAAAATCCTAAAGATGCTACCAGAAAACTACTTGAGTTGATCAATGAATTTGGTAAGGTTGAAGGAAAAAAAATTAACAAATCCCTTGCATTTCTATACACTAACCACAAAAGATCAGAAAGAGAAATTAAGGAAACAATCCCATTTATAATTGCATCACAAAGAACACAACATCTAGAGATAAATCTAAGGAGGTAAAAGACTTAGAAAACTATTGGAAAACTATAAGACACTGATGAAATAAACTGAAGATGACAAATGGATTAGAAGAATTACTACTGTTAATATGATTATACTACCCAAGTCAATTAACAGATTCAGTATAATCCTTATCAGAACATCAATGACATTTTTCACAGAACAAGATCAAGTAATTCTAAAATTGGGATGATTTGGAAGAATGGCATTGAAACATGTATAATATCATATATGAAACAAATTGCCAGTCCAAGTTGAAGGATAAAAAAATTAACAAATCCCTTGCATTTCTATACACTAACCACAAAAGATCAGAAAGAGAAATTAAGGAAACAATCCCATTTATAATTGCATCACAAAGAACACAACATCTAGAGATAAATCTAAGGAGGTAAAAGACTTAGAAAACTATTGGAAAACTATAAGACACTGATGAAATAAACTGAAGATGACAAATGGATTAGAAGAATTACTACTGTTAATATGATTATACTACCCAAGTCAATTAACAGATTCAGTATAATCCTTATCAGAACATCAATGACATTTTTCACAGAACAAGATCAAGTAATTCTAAAATTGGGATGATTTGGAAGAATGGCATTGAAACATGTATAATATCATATATGAAACAAATTGCCAGTCCAAGTTCGATGCATGATACAGGATGCTTGGGGCTGGTGCACTGGGATGACCCAGAGGGATGGTACGGGCAGGGAGGTGGGAAGGGAGGTCAGAATGGGGCACATGTGTACACCCGTGGTGAATTCATGTTGATGTATGGAAAGACCAATACAATATTGTAAAGTAATTAGCTTCCAATTAAAATATATTTTTTTAAAAAGGAGTGATGAGAGGGGGCATGCCTGGTTCCTGATCTTGTCATTCATTGCTAAGCATAGTGTTAGCTATATATATATAAAATATATAATATATATTATATATTTTCTGTAGGCAATGCTATTATATGGAGGAATTTCCCCTCTATTCTTGTTTTTCTGATCATTTTTATCATGAATGAATGTTAAATGTTCAATAAATATTGCATTCCTTGAAAAAATAAAATTTGTATGGAAATACAAAGACCCCAAATAGTAAAATAAAGAAGAGCAAAACTAGAAACATCACACCCCCTGATTTCCAGTTATACTACAAAGCTATAGTGATAGCATGGTTATGATAGCTATAGTAATAACATAGTTTTGGCAGAAAATACACAGATCAGTGGAGCTCAGAAACAAACACAAGGTTACATGACCAACTGATCTGTGACAAAGAAGGCAAGAATATACAATGGGGAAAAGCCTCTTCAATAAATGGTGTTGGGAAAACTGGACATCTGCATGCAAAAGAATGAAACTGGACTACTTACACTATATTAAAAAATCTCAAAATAGAGTAAAGAATTATATGTAAGACCTGAAACCATAAAACTACTTGTAGAAAACATAGACAATGGGCTCTTTGACAACTGTCTTACCAATAATTTTTTTTGTATCTGTCTCCATCAATAGAAACAAAAGCAAAAATCAACAAATGAGACTACATCAAACTAAAAAGCTTTTGCATAGCAAACTATCAATAAAACAAAAAGGCAACTTAACTAATTGGGAGAAGATATTTGCAAACAATATATCTGATAAGTTAAAAAATATACAAAGAAATCATACAACTCACACAAAAAGACAACCCAGTTAATCAGCTGGATAGAGGAATAGATTTTTTTTCCCCCAAGACAACATACCGATGGCCACAGACACATGAAAAAGTGTTCAATGTCACTAATCAGGGAAATGTAAATCAAAAACACAAGGTAACGCCTCACACCTGTCAGAATGGCTATTATGAAAATAAAACAAAAAAGCTGTACAAAAGATGTACAGAAAAAAGGAACCCTCGTGTACTGTTGCTGGGACTGAAAATTGGTTGATAAGTCCACTATGGAAAACAG
The DNA here is from genome assembly GCA_006408675.1 of Madoqua kirkii. Lineage (NCBI taxonomy): Eukaryota > Metazoa > Chordata > Mammalia > Artiodactyla > Bovidae > Madoqua > Madoqua kirkii. The sequence goes on along the minus strand of SJYC01080630.1, from coordinate 35,105 downwards.
TATGGAGTTTTCGAAAAAATCAGAACTAGAACTTCCATATGATCCAGCAATATCAGTTTTGGGTATTTACCCAAAGAAAACAAAAATACTAATTTGAAGATACATGTACTCAATGTTCATTGCAGTGTTACTTAAAATAGCCAAGATATGGAAGCAATGTACGTGTCCATTGATAAACGAATGGACGAAGAAATGCGGTAAATATATGCAATGGAGTGTTGTTTAGTCCCTAAGTCCTGTCCAACTCTTATGCAACTCATGGACTGGCCTGCCAGGCTCTGCTGTCTGTGGGACTTCCCAGGCAAAAATACTGGGGTGGGTTGCCGTTTCCTTTTCCAGGGAATCTTCCCAACCCAGGGACTGAACCTGTGGCACCTGCACTGGCAGGTGGATTCTTTACCACTGAGCCACCAGGGAAGCCCCAGAATGTAATGTTACTCAGCCTTGAAAAAAAAATCTTACCACTTACAACGTGGATGGAACTAGAGGGTATTATGTGAAGTGAAATAAGTCAGACACACAAAGACAGATATACTGTATGATTTCACCAACAAGTAGAATCTAAAAAACAAATAAAACAAAATGAAAACAGACTCATATAGAGAAGAAATGGGTGGTGCCAGACGAGAGGACATTGATGGGGGTGGGCAGTGAAATAAGTGAGGGGATTAAGAGGTACAAACCTCCAGTTATAAATAAGCCATGGGGATGTAATATGCAGCATAAGGAAAATGGTAATACTGTAATACTTTGGGGACAGATGTACTAAACTTACTGAGGTGAGCATTTCATAATGTATGCAAACGTCAAATTGCTATGCAGCACATCGGAAATGCAGTGCACCTTGAGAATCCCATGAACAGTGCGAAAGGCAAAAAGATATGACACTGAAAGATAAACCTGCCAGGTTGGAAGGTGTCCAATATGCTACTGGAGAAGAGCAGATCAATAGCTCCAGAAGGAATGAAGAGGCTGAGCCAAAGCAGGGATGACACCCAGTGTGGATGGGACTGGTGGTGAAAGTAATGTCTGATGCTGTAAAGAACAGTATTGCACAGGAACCTGGAATATTAGGTCCATGAGTCACGGTAAATTGCAAGTGGTCAAATAGATGGCAAGAGTGAATATCGACATTTTAGAAATCAACTAATCCCTTAGAAAAAATGGAGCAGCCCTCATAATCAACAAGAGAGTCTGAAATTCAGTACTTGGGTGCAATCTCAAAAATGACAGATCTCTCTTCCTTTCCAAGGCAAATCATTCAATATTGCAGTAACCCACATCTATACCCCAACCACTGATACTGAAGAAGCTGAAGTTGAATGGTTCTGTGAAGACCTACAAGACTTTCTAGAACTAACACCAAAATAAAGTTGTCCTTTTCATCATGGATTAGAATGCAAAAATAGGAAGTCAAGAGATACTTGGAGTAACAGGCAAGTTTGGCCTTGGAGTACAAAATAAAGCAGGTCAAAGGCTAACAGAGTTCTGTCCAGAGAACACACTGGTCGTAGCAAACACCCTCTTCCAATAACACAAGAAACAAGTCTATACATGGACATCACCAGAAGGTCAATACCAAAATCTTGACTATATTCTTTGCAGCTAAAGACTGAGAAGCTGTATACAACCAGTAAAAACAAGACTGGGAGCTGAGTGAGGCTTAGACCATGAACTCCTTCTTGCAAAATTCAGACTTAATGTGAAGAAAGTAGGGAAAACCAGTAGGCCATTCAGGTATGACCTAAATCAAATCCCTTATGATTATACAGTAGAAGTGAGAAATAGATTCAAGGGATTAGATTTGATAGACAAAGCACCTGAAAAACTATGGACAGAGGTTCATAACATTGTATAGGAGGCAGTGATCAAAACCATCCCCCCAAAAAAGACAGGAAAAGAGGCAAAATGGTTGTCATGAAGGCCTTACAAATAGCTGAGAAAAGAAGAGAAGTGAAAGGCAAGAGATAAGAAAGGCTTCTTAAGTGAATAATGCAAAGAAATAGAGGAAATTCATAGAATGGGAAAGACTAGAGATCTCTTCAAGAAAATTAGAGAAACCAAGGGAACATTTCATGTAAAGAGGTGCACAATAAAGGACAGAAATGGTATGGACCTAACAGAATCAGAAGATATTAAGAAGAGGTGGCAAGAATACACAGAAGAACTGTACGAAGTAAAGGTCTTAATGACCTGGACAACCATGCTGGTGTGATCATTCACCTGGAGCCAGACACGCTGGAGTGTGATATCAAGTGGGCCTTAGGAAACATTAATACAGACAAAGCTAGTGGAGATGATGGAATGCCAACGGAGCTATTTCATATCCTTAAAGATGATGCTGTGAGACTGATATACTCAATATGTCAGCAAATTTGGAAAACTTAGCAGTGGCCAGAGGACTGGAAGAGGTCAGTTTTCATTCCAGTCTCAAAGAAGGGCAATGCCAAAGAATGTTCAAACTACCACATAATTGCACTTATTTCACAGGCTAGCAAGGTCATGCTCAAAATCCTTCAAGTTGTAAAATCCAAAATCAAGCTCAAAATCCATTCAAAAGTATATGAACCAAGAACTTTCAAATTCACAAGCTGGGTTTAGAAAAGGCAAAGGAACCAGAGATCAAATTGCCAATATCCACTGGATCACAGAAAAAGCAAAGGAATTCTAGGAAAACTTCTGCTTCACTGACTACACTAAAGCCTTTGACTGTGTAGATCACAACAAACTGGAAAATTCTTAAAAAGATGGGAGTACCAGACCACCTTACCTGCCTCCTGAGAAGAAAGTCTTGACCTGTATGCAGGTCAAGAAGCAACAGTTAGAACTGGGCATGGAACAACAGACTGGTTCCAAACTGGGAAAGGAATGCATCAAGGCTGTATGCTGTCACCCTGCTTATTTAACTTTATGCACAGTACATTATGAGAAATGCTGGGCTGGATGAAGCACAAGCTGTAATCAAGATTGCTGGGAGAAATATCAATAACCTTAGATATGCAAATAACACCCACCTCAGTTATGGCAGAAAGCAAAGAGGAACTAAAGAGCCTTTTGATGAAGGTGAAAGAGGAGAGTGAAAAAGCTGGCTTAAAACTCAACATTAAAAAAACTAAGATCATGGCATGTAGTCCCATCACTTCATGGCAAATAGATGGGGAAATAATGGAAACAGTGACAGACTTTATTTTCTTGGGTTCCAAAATCACTGCGAACAGAGAGTGCAGCCATGAACTTAAAAGACGATTCCTCCTTGGAAGAAAGCTATGACCAACCTAGATAGCATATTCAAAAGCAGAGACATCACTTTGCTGACAAGGGTCCATACAGTCAAATCTATGGCTTTTCCAGGAGTCATGTACAGATGTGAGAGTTGGACCATAAGGAAGGATGAGTGCTGAGGAACTGATGCTTTCAAACTGTCATGCTGGAGAAGACTCAAGCGTCCCTTGGACACCTAGGAGATAAAAACAGTCAATCCTAAAGGATATCAACCCTGAATACTCATTGGAAGGACTGTTTCTGAGGCTCCAATACTTTGGTTACCTGATACAAAAAGCTGACTCACTGAAAAAGACCCTGATTCCAGGAAAGACTGAGGGCATGAGGAGAAAGGGGCGACACTGGATGATATGGTTGGATGGCATCATTGACTCAATGGACGTGAGTTTGAGCAAACTTTAGGAGATGGTGAAGGATGTGAAAGGGTTAATGGCTAGGCAGGTCTCACTAGGGAGGCCAGAGGTCCCCAAGTCACAGGAGGAGACAAATGGCAATCCTTTTTTCCCCACTCCTGCATTCCTTTGCTCCTGCTTTAACCATGAAGGAGGCTCCTTTAATTCTGTATTGCTATGACGACAATGGTTCGACCTGAAAGTAATTTTTTTCCAACCTTGAGCTGCTAATTCCCCAACAAAACAATACATCTTACTCATAGATATGTTTTTCTTAAGCCATGGTAATGAAACTATGTATCTTGTTTGGAAGTCTGTTTTCCTTCAAGACTTATACAATGTATCTCTCCCAGAGGGACTCCCCTTGTGCAAATATGTATGTAATGGGAGAGAGTTGCACCTGCTGCAACTGTCTCCGCGTAATGGGAGAGAGTTGCACCTGCTGCAACTGTCTCCGCCTCGAGGTGTGTCTTTTATCTATGATCAACAGCTTTCTAAGGAGTATAAGATGCCTTGCAAAAACTGGCATGGGGGATACTCTCCTGCCCCCTTCTAGTGCCTGTTGCTGAAAACTTTCTCTATCCCTGTTGCTTTAATAAGATCTACACAAAGCTCTAAGTGACTGAGACTGTCTTTGGTCCACGAATTCAGTGTCACCAGTCACTGTAGGCTCTCAGATAGGAGAGCCTGGCGTGCTGCAGTCTATGGGGTCACAAAGAGTTGGATATGACTGATCGACTGAACAACAGCAGCTGAAATAAACACAATCTTTTATGTCAACTATACTGCAGTTTTTTTTTTAAGTGGAATTTCAGTGCATGGCAACCATTAAGAAACTGAGAATGAGCTAAATATGAAAAAAATCACAACACCATATATATCAAAGCCCTTAAGAGCAACAAACATGTGATGGCCTAAGGAGTAAACATCTAAAATTTAGATAAAATTTAGCTATTTGGTTTTCTTGCCTTTTACAAATAACCTTTATCATATTTATAGTATTTTTCTAGTTTATTACTGTACTTTATAGTTTAGATTTTATGTGTAAACTGATCTTGGGTTTAGAGGAACAGTAGCTCTTTTTTGTGTTGGAAGATAGAGTTCTTTCAATCATAGGCTATTTGAGTACTGGAGGTTCCGTGAGCCCCTCAAGTCAGAAAGTGTCCAATACTGGGGAACAGTGGAAGGCAATTAGTAATAGCTCTGGAAAGAATGAAGTGGCTGGGCCAAAGTGGAAACAACACCCAGTTGTGGATGTGTCTGGTGGCAAAAGTAATGCCCAATGCTGTAAAGAACAATATTGCACAATAACCTGGAATGTTAGGTCCATGAATCAAGGTAAATTGGACATGGTCAAGCAGGAGATGGCAAGAGTGAACATCAACATCTTAGGAATCAGTGAACTAAAATGGACAGGAACTGGGCAAATTCAATTCTGCTGACCATTATATCTACTACTGTGGGCAGAATCCCTTAGAAGAAATGGAGTAGCCCTCAGAGTCAACAAGAGAGTCTGAAATACAGCACTTGGCTGCAATCTCAAAAATGGCAGAATGATCTAGGTTCGTTTCCAAGGCAAATCATTCAATATCACAGTAATCCACATCTATACCCCAACCACTAATGCTGAAGAAGCTGAAGTTAAATGGTTCTGTGAAGACCTACAAGACCTTCTAGAACTAACACCAGAAAAAAGTTGTCCTTTTCTTCACAGAGGATTGGAATGCAAAAGTAGGAAGTCAAGAGATACTTGCAATAACAGGCAAGTTTGGCCTCAAACATAAAATGAAGCAAGGCAAAGGCTAACAGAGTTTTGTCCAGAAAACACACTAGTCATAGCAAACACCCTCTTCCAACAACACAAGAGACAACTTTACACATGGAATTCACCAAATGGTCAATATGAAAATCAGACTGATTATATTCTTTGCAGCCAAAAATAGAGAAGCTGTATACATTCAGCAAAAACAAGACTGGGAGCTGGGTGTGACTCAGATCAAGATCTCTTTATTGAAAAATTCAGGCTTAAATTGGAGAAAGTAGGGAAAACCACTAGGCCATTCAGGTATGACCTAAATCAAATCCCTTATGATTATGCAGTGGAGGTGACAAACAGATTCAAGGGATTAGATCTAGTAAACTATGATCATGAGCTATGGCTGGAGGTTTGTAACACTGTACAGGTGGCAGTGACCAAAACCATCCAAAGGAAAAGAAATGTAAGAAGACAAACTGGCTGTCTGAGAAGGCTTTACAAATGGCTGAAGAAAGAAGAGAAGCAGAAAGCAAGCGAGAGAGGGAAAGATAAACTGAACTGATGCAGAGTTTCAGAGAATAAAAAAGAGACCAAGAAGGCTTCTTTAATAAATAGTGCAAAGAAACAGAGGAAAACAATAGAATGGGAAAAACCAGAGATGTCTTCAAGAAAACTGGGGATATCAAAGGAACATTTCATGCAAGGATGGGCATGATAAAGGACAGAAATGGTAAAGACATAACACAGGCATAAGAGATGAAGAGGTGGCAAGAATACCCAAAAGAACTGTGCAAGAAACGTCTTGATGACCCAGATACCCGAAATGGTGTGGTCATTCACCTAGAACCAGACATCCTGGAGTGTGAAGTCAAATGGACCTTAGGAAGCATTACTAGGAACAAAGCTAGTAGACATGATTGAATTCCAGCTGAGCTATTTAAAACTCTAAAAGATGTTGTGTTATCAAGCATCTTTTCTGATAACAATGCTATGAGACTGGAAATAAACTAGAGGAAAAAACTGTAAGAAACACAAACATGTGGCAGCTAAGCAATATGCTACTAAACAACCATTGGATCACTGAAAAAATCAAAGAGGAAATAAAAAAATACCTAAAGACAAACGAGGATGAAAACATAACGGTCCAAAACTTATGGCATACAGCAAAAGCTATTCTAAGAGGGACGTTTATAGCAATACAATTTTACCTCAAGAAATAGGAAAAATCTCAAATAATCTAACCTTACACCTAAAACAGCTAGATAAAAAACAAACAAAACCTTTTAAAGTTAGTAGAAGGAAGGAAATCATAAAGATCAGAGAAGAAATAAATGAGACAGAGACAAAACAATAACAAAGATCAATGAAACTAAAAGCTAGTTCTTAGAAAAGATAAAGTTGATAAGCCTTTAGCCAGACTCACAGAAAAAAGGGAGAGGACTCAAACCAGTAAAATTAGAAATGTAAAGAGTTACAACTGACCCACAGAAATACCAAGGATCATAAGAGACTACTATGAACAACTGTATGCCAATAAAATGGACAACCTGTAAGAAATGGACAAATTCTTAGAAAGGTACAAGTCTGCCTGAAACCAGAAAAAAAAAAAAAAAACATGAACAGACCAATCACAAGCACTGAAATTGAAACTGTGATTAAAAACCCAACAAAAGTCCAGGACCCGACAGCTTCACAGGTGAACTTAATCAAAATTTAGAAAAGCGTTAACACCTATCCTTCTGAAACTGGCCTAAAAAAATCACAAAGAAAATTTCCCAACTCATTTTATGAGGCCACAATACCAAAATCAGACAAAGATACCACAAAAAAAGAAAACTACAGTCCAATATCACTGATAAACAGAGGCAAAATTCCTCAACAAAATACTAGTAACCCATATCCAACAATACATTTAAAAGATCATAGTCAATGATCAAGTGGGATGTTTCCCAGGGATGCAAGGATTTTTTGTCATCTGAAAATCAATGTGATATACCATATCAACAAATTGAAGAACAAAACCCATATGATCACCTCAATGGTTGCAGGAAAAAACCTTTATCAAAATTCAGAACTCATTTGTGATTTAAAAAAAAAAAAGCTCTCCAGAAAGTGAGCATAGAGGGTACATATCTCAACATATCAGAAGGCATATATGACAAACCTACAGCTGGCATCATACTCATTGGTGAAAAGCTGAAAGCATTCCCTCTAATATCAGGAACAGGAAAAGGATGCCCACTCTCACCACTTTTATTCAACATAGTTTTGGAAGTCCTACCCACAGATATCAGAGAAGAAAAAGAAGTAAAGGGAATTCAGATCAGAAAAGAAGAAGCTAAACTGTCACTGTTTGCAGATGAGATGGTAATATACATAGAATATCCTAAAGATGATGCTAGGAATACTACTAGAACTCAATGAATTTGGTAAAGTTGCAAGTTACAAAATTAGTACACAGAAGTCTGTTGCATATCTCTACAATAACAATGAAAGATCAGAAAAAGAAGTTCTAGAAACAGTTCCATGCATCAAAAAGAATAAAATACCTAGGAATAAATCTACCTAAGGAGACAAAAGACCTGTACACCAAAAACTATAAGATGCTGATGAAAGAAATCAAAGACAAACAGATGGAAAAATATTCCATGTTTGTGGACTGGAAGAATCAATATCGTCAAAATGAGTATACTGCCCAAGCCAATCTACAGATTCTATACAATCCCTATCAAATTACCAATGGCATTTTTCACAGAATGAGAACAAAATATCTCAAAATTTGTATGGAGACACAAAAGACCCTGAACAGGCAAAGCAGTCCTGAAAAAGAAAAACAGAGCTGGAGGAATCTGGCTCCTTGACTTCAACTATACTACAATACAAAGCTACAGTCATCAAAAGAGTACACTCTCTGACTTAATGAAGTCAGTCAGACACAGGAGAAATATCATATGACATCCCTTACACGTGGAATCTAAAAAGAAATGACACAAATGAACTTTCTTACAAAATAGAGACTCACAGACTTCAAAAAGAAATTTATGGTTGCCAGGGGGAAGGGACACTTAGGGACTTTGGGAAGGTCATGTACACACTGCCATGGTATTGGTACAAAATAGAAATACAGATTCATGGAACAGGATAGAAAACCCAGAAATAAGCCCATGAACCTATGGTTAATTAATCTATGACAGAGGAGGCAAGATTTCACAATGCAGGAAAGACAGTTTCTTCAACAAACAGTGCTGGGAAAACTGGACAGCCACATGTTTTAAAAAAAAAATGAAATCATATCATTTCTTAACTCCATAAACAAAAATAAGCTCAAAATGGATTAAAGATCTAAATGTGAGACTGGACACTATAAAACTCCTAGAGGAAAACATAGGCAGAATACTGTCTGACATAAATCACAGCAACATCTTTTTTGATCCATCTCCAAGAATAATGGAAATAAAAGCAAACATAAACAAATGGGGTCTACTTAAACTCAAAAGCTTTTGCAGAGCAAAGGAAACAATAAACAAAAGGGAAAGACAGCCCACAGACTGGGAGAAAATATTTGCAAGTTATCTGACCAGTAAGGGATTATTCTCCCAAATTTACAAACAATTTATGATGCTTAGTAGCAACAAAAACAAACTCAAAAAGCAGGCAGAAGACCTGAATAGACTTTTCTCTAAAAAGTACATACAGATAGCCAATAGACACAGGAAAAGATGTTCAGTATCATTAGTTATTAGAGAGATGCAAATCAAAATTACAATGAGACTATCATCTCACACAGTTCAGAATAGCTATCATCAAAAAATCCACAAACAACAAATGCTGGAGAGGGTGTGGAGAGATGGGAACTCTCCTGCACTCTTGGTGGAAACAGTATGGAGGTTCCTTAAAAAGCTAAAAATAGAGCTACCATGTGACCCTGCAATGCCACTCCTGGGCATATATCCAGAGAAAAACATGGCCTGAAAAGATGCATGCACCCCAGTGTCCACTGCAGCACTGTCTACAATAGCCAAGACGTAGAAGCAACCTAAATGTCCGTCGACAGAGAAACAAATAAAGATGTGGTACCGATACACAATGGAATATTCAGCCATTAAAAAGGGTGAAATAATGCCATTGCTGCCGTCTATGGGGTTGCACAGAGTCGGACACGACTGAAGCAACTTAACAGCAGCAGCAACATGGATGGACTGAGAGTGTCATACTTAATGAAATCAGTCAGACACAGGAGAGACATCATATGACATCCCCTATATGTGGAATCTAAAAAGAAATGACACAAATGAACTTTCTTACAAAACAGAGACTCACAGACTTAAAAAACAAATTCATGGCTGCCAGGGGGAAGGGGCAGTTAGGGACTTTGGGAAGGTCGTGTACACACTGCCATACTTAAAATGGATAACCAACAAAGACCTATTGTATAACACATGGAATTCTGCTCAGTGTTATGTGCCAGCCTGTATCAGAGCAGGGTTGGGGAAGAATGGATATGTGTATATGTATGGGTATGACTGAGTCCCTTTCCTGTTCACCTGAAACTACCACAACATTGTTAATCGGCTGTAGCCCAATACAAAATGTTTTTGGTGTTAAATACTAAAAGATGATGCTGTTAAAGTGTTGCATTCAACATGTCAGCAAATTTGGAAAATTCAGTAGTGGCCACAGGACTGGAAAAGGTCAGTTTTCATTTCAATCCCAAAGAAGGGAGATGCCAAAGAATGTTCAAATACAACAGAATTGCACTCATTTCACAAGCTAGCAAGGTTATGCTCAAAATCCTTCAAGCTAGGCTTCAGCAATATGTGAACCAAGGACTTACAGATGTACAACTTGGGTTTAGAAAAGGCAGAGGAAGCAGAGATCAAATTGCCAACATTCACTGGATTATGGAGAAAGAAAGGGAATTCCAGAAAACATCTACTTCTGACTTTTCCACAGCCACTTCTGCCTGTGACTGTGTGGATCACAACAAACTATGTAAAATTCTTAAATAGATGGGAGTACTGGACCACCTTACCTGTCTCCTGAGAAAGCTGTATACAGGTCAAGAAGCAACAGTTAAAACTGGATGTGGAACAACTGATTGGTTCCAAACTGGGAAAGGAATATGACAAGGCTTTATATTGTCACCCTGCTTATTTAACTTATATGCAGAGTGGGAAATGGGAAATGCTGGGCTGGATGAATTACAAGCTGCAATCAAGATTGCTTGGAAAAATATCAACAACCTCAGATATGCAGATGATACCACGCTAATGGCAGAACGCACAGAGAAACTAAAGAGTCTCTTGATGAAAGTGAAAGAGGAGAGTGAAAAATCTGGCTTAAAACTCAACATTCAAAAAACAAAGAACACGACATCCACTCCCATCACTTCATGGCAAATAAAAGGGGGAAAAGTGGAAGTGGTGACAGATTTTACTTTCCTGGGTTCTGGAAAGTCACTTCAGACAGTGGCAGCAGCCACAAAACTGAAAGATGCTTGCTCCTTGGAAGGAAAGCTATGACAAACCAAGACCGTGTATTCAAAAGCAGAGGTATCAGTTCACCAACAAAGTCCATACAGTCAAAGCTATTGTTTTTCCAGTAGTCATGTTCAGATGTGAGAGTTGGACCATAAAGAAGGCTGAGCACCAAAGAATCGATGCTTTTGAACAGTGGTGCTGAAGAAGATTCTCGAGAGTCTCTTGAACAGCAAGGAGATCAAACTAGCCAATCCTAAAGGAAATCAACCGGGAATATTCATTGAAAGGACTGACTCTGAAGCTCCAATACTTTGGCTACCTGATGCAAATAGCCAATTCTTTGGAAATGACCCTAATACTTGGAAAGACTGAAGGCAATAGAAGGGGGCAGCAGAGGACAAGATAGTTAGATAGAATCACTGACTCAATGGACATGAATCTGAGTAACTCAAACTCCAGGAGGTGGTGAAGGAGAGATAAGCCTGGTATGCTGCAGTCCAACGGGGTGGCAAAGAGTGGGACAGGACATAGTGACTGAACCGCAGCAAAGAGGTCTCGAGTGCATTTCTGGGTGCCACTCCACAATTGTCCACTAGAGGGACCACAAACTCTTTGTTCCCATTCTCTGTTAGCTCTTTACCCTTTCAGCAGCAGCAGCAGTAGCAGTCAGGCCCTCTAGGGCTTCCCCGGTGGCTCAGATGGTAACGAGTCTGCCTGCAGTGTGGGAGACCAGGGATTGGTCCCTGGGTTGGGAAGATCCTCTGCAGAAGGGAATGGCAACTCACTCCAGTACTCTTGCCTGAGAAATTCCATGGATAGAAGAGCCTTGCGAGCTACAGTCCATGGGGTTGCAAAGATTCCGACCCGACTGAGCTACTAACACACACACACAGAGGCCCTCTGCGCTGCCCAGGGGGCACTAGTGGTGAAGATTCCCCCTCCAACCACCACCACCACCGTCACCGCCACCGCCACCGCCACCACCAGTGCAGGAGACATAAGATACACGGGTTTGATCCCTGGGTCTGGAGTCTGGAAGATTCCCTGGAGAAGCGAATGGCAACCCACTCCATTGTTCTTGAAAGGAGAATCCCATGGACAGCGGGGCCTGACAGGCTACAACTCATAGGGTTGCACAGAGTCTGACACAACTAAAGCAACTTAGCTCGGCACAGCACAGCTTTCCCAGGGAAGATGCACATATCACCTCAAAGAGCTCTGGAGAAGGAGTTTCGTGTCCTGCAGGTCTTCCAAAATCTGTTTCCTCCCTTCAATTTAAATCACTGGCCAGTTTGTTATAAAATTCCCTGAGATGATGTACTGAAAAGCAACATATATATACTCTGTATAAAAATACAGAGTCTATTCTATACTAAGCTATATACTATTTACAGTCTTGACATATCTTTAATAACATTTTAATATCTGTTTGAAATAAACAAGACATGGAATGTGAGCAGTTTGAGATTCAGATGGTATTTTATCTTACCACAGCTTCCTAACATAATTACCTAAGACACTTCTCAGGAAAACCAGTATTTTGCTTTTAGAGAAATGAGAGAGAAAAGATACCAGATGCTCTGGCCAAAGAGATTTCTCACCTCAGCAGCTAACAGTGACCCACAGCCTGGGGTTCCCCCTTGTTTCTGGATTGCACACAGGTGAGCCTGGGAACAGACGATTTCTCACCTTGTTTTGATATATTAATATAATAGCTCTGTGGGTCTTTAGGTCTTATGTCATAAACCCAAGATACAGTGACAATGCAGCTGTCAGACCTTGTAAACTGGGTTATTTTAAAATACTGGGAACCACAGCAAGTTCTAACCATCTCTCACGCACTCTCCAAGGAAATAGGTCTATAAATTGGGATTCCTGAGGGCCTTTGGGAAACACCGGTGGTGTCTCAGGGTTGGATGTGTGACTAGATTTGTCAGGGATAATTTCAGGCTTTGAGAACTGTATGCTGCAGATGAGAACTGAGACCAGTAGTTGCCTGTGAAGGTGGACGCATCTGATCCTCCCAGGTATTCATTGCACCCTGCTGACCTCAGCACCAAAACCACTCAATCTGACTGCTTCTTACCAGCAAGCAGGCCCATACACCCCTCTGTGAGCTAAATATGAAAATATTGGACTTCTAAAAATTTCTCTGGCAATTTAAGACTTGGATAAATGATGAATATGTTCAGAAAAATTCAGAAGAAAAGTTCAAAAAAAGTTCCTAGAGCGCCAGTTGCTTACCAGTTTTCTGAATTAATAGTAAGGATTTACCCAACACAAATCTTTGAAACCTGGTCCTGAGTTTGGTAACTGAAGTAATGAAAGGTCCTCTCTGCCAGCTGAACTGGGGCAGCAAGCCAGGGACTCAGACTCTTACTAACAGCCCGCCACCCTGGGTCTCCTGCTGTTTGTCACCTTTGACCCTTCACGTGTCGAGCACCTTGTTGATCTCCTTCACAGGCAGTTACTGCCCCTGCTAAAGAAGCCCCTTACCTAGGCAGTGAAAGGAGAAGGCAATGGCACCCCACTCCAGTGTTCATGCCTAGAGAATCCCAGGAACGGGGGAGCCTGATGGGCTGCTGTCTCTGGGGTCGCACAGAGTCGGGCACGACTGAAGCGACTTTGCAGCAGCAGGCAGTGAGAGCCACACCGGAATTCTTAGACACGCGTGCACGTCGTCCTGTTTCAGTCACCCCATCTCTTTATCGGGTAGTATTTAAATGGGTTCAGCCACCCCTCTCCGCACTCTGTTTAAATGGATTCCCCTCAAGTCTCTCACCTTCACTGACCCACCCAGACCACAGTCAGGCCCAATCAGCATTCTCGCATGGATGCTTGGGGTCAGCGCTGCAGGCCACACCCTCCTAGGGAGACCCTTCAGTGCACTGATGTGGGAGCCCCACTGCCAGGAAAGCAACGCTCCTTGCTTGAAACCTCACTGGAGCCTGAGGCCTGGGAAACGCTGCCTCATCCTGGCACTTCCTGAGTCCCTGTCCTCGGGCTTTTTAAAGTCAGTCAATGGGGGGATTTCTACAGCCTAGAAAATTTACAGGATTCCTCAAAGCATAGAGCAGTAAGAGGTAAAGCCATCTCAGTAGCCTCTTTTAAAATGCCACTTTATGGTTTCAATGTGATTAAAGACCTAAATGTATGACCTACTACTATAAAATTCCTGGAGGAGACCATAGGCAGAACATTCTTAGGCATAAATCGCAGGAATGTAATTTTTAATCCTAGAGTAATGAAAGTAAAAACAAAAATAAACAAATGGGACCTAGTTAAACTCAAAAGCTTTTGCCCAGCAAAGAAAAACCATAAACAAAACAAAAAGACAACCCACAGAATGGGGGAAAATATTTGCAAACAATGCAACTGACAAGGGGTTAATCTCCAAAATTTACAAACAGTTCATGAAGCTCAATATCAAAAACAACCCAATCCTCCAAAGAACACAGATGGCCAAAGGCACATGAAAAGATACTCAACACTGCTAATTATTAGAGAAATAAAAAACTACAATGAGTATCACCCTACACCAGTCAGAATGGCCATCATCAAAAAGTCTATAAACAAGCAAGGACCTACTGTACAGCACATGGGACTCTGCTCAGTGTTATGCGGCAGCCTGGATGAGAAAGGAGCTTCGGGGAGAATGGATACATGTATGGCTGAGTCCTTTACTGAAGCTATCACAACAGTTAATCTGCTATACCCTAATATAAAGTAAGTTTTTAAAAAGTCTATAAACAATAAATACTGGAGAGAATGCGGAACCCGCATACACTGTTGGTGGAAATGTTAATTGATCAGCCACTGTGGAGAATGTTGGGGAACCAGACCGGAGCCATGGCAGGCTCGACAGGTTGCACTAGGCCTAGGTTTTGAATTCTTGTAAACCTGGGTCATGATTCCAGGAGACTACCCCCTAGCAAGGTCCCACTCACCCTAGGATGAAGGGTCTGAGCTACTCCATCTTGTGAAAGAAATTCCATCCTACAAGGTCCCGGGCAAAAGAACTTTGGACGTTACCCAACCTAAGCCCACTACCCATAGCCAGTCAACCCTCAGATTACCTAACCTAGCCCCACTGTACACGAACCAGTCGGTCACTAGGCTAAACCTTCTGACTTAACGTTGAGGAGCTTGTGATTTACCTTGGAAGTAAAAGCCAATCAAGAATCTACACACAAATCCTATGGATGGAAGTAACCAACCAGTTATCTGTCAACTTAAACACCCCCTAAAGTGGCCAATCAGTTGTCCTCCTGCTTGAACACCCCCTCTTGTACCCTTTTACCTGATTAAATTCCCTATAAAAGCAGTGCAGCCCAAGACTCGGGGCTCCCTCCCTATAGCTGCTGCGTCGGTGCCGGGGGAGCCCTAGCTCGAGCTAGCAATAAACCCCTTTATGCTTTTGCATTGCCGTGGACGGCTTATTTCTCTCAGTTTTGGGGACTTGGACTTCGGGCATAACAGGGAATAGTATGGAGGTTCCTCGAAAAGCTAAACAATAGGTCTACCACATGCTTCAGCAGTCCCACTCCTGGCGATGTTTCTGGAAAAAAACATGGTTCAAAATGATACATGCACCCTGATGTTCATTGCAGTGCTATATAAAACAGCTAGGACATGGAAGCAATTAAAATGCCCATTGACAGAAGAATGGATAAAAAGATGTGGCACATATATACAATGGAGTATTACTCAACCATCAGAAAGGAAGAATGGCATTTGCAGCAACGTGGATGAACCTAGAGACCATCACACTAAATGAAGTGTCAGAGAGAGACAAATGCCACATGACATCACTTTTATATGGAATCTAAAAATATCATGCAAATGTCCTTGTTTACAAAACAGAAACAGACTCACAGACTTTGAAAACAAACATGGTTACCAAGGGGAAAAGTACCTTGGTGGGGGGGGATTTGGGGGCTCATCCAGGATCCCTTTAACTGGGAGGAATAACGCTCTCCCGGTAGAAGGGGTTTCCTCACTAAGAGGAAGAGGTACATGAACACCTGTGACAGGCTTGGATAAGCTCAGCGTGAGATCGAGTTCCGGCATTGGGCTGGAAAGGCAACTGGCTCTGTAAGGGGATTAGACATAGCCGGCGTAAGGCTGAGGCCCGGCATCGTGCTGGGAAGGCGGCTGGCTCTGGACGCCTTATTGGTAAGATAACCTTGAGGGAAAGGAGGTTTCAGGGGGGCCCAGGAAGACCTAGTGCTGTGTTCTCAGCCGATGTGTATTTGTTATCTGTTTGTCATGTCTGTGTGAGTGCCAGCATTATCTCTGCTCTTTATGTGTTCATTTTGTCTCCTGTGTACTTCTCTGTAATCATGGGGCAAGCAACTTCTACTCTGCTATCCCTCATGACTGACCATTTTTCTGATTTCAAATCTAGGGCACAAGATCTATCGTTATTGATGAAAAAGCCGAGACTGACATCCTGACTACTCGGGATACTCAGGGGCCAGCTTGCCTGCCAATGGATCAGACCCATCGGCTGCAACTGGGACCCTTTTGTCCCTGGCCTCCTCCTGACGCAGACAGCTGGCCAGAGTGCCCCAATCGGTAAGGAACAAGAGACTTTATTGATCTCTCTTCCCTTCCCTCTCTCTTTCCTTTCCTTAACCCTTCCTATCCTTCCCTGTTTTTCTAGTCCCTTGGTCCTGGACACAGGAATCTGGTTGAAGGGCCCTCAGCCTGAACTGAGGATTGGAGACTGATCACCTCCTCTTGGCAGAGAACTCAAATTCTGGTTCTGATTTCTGGTAGGGCCGAATTCCAGTCCTCCCTTCTCTGGAGGCCCAGGAAAAAGTCCCGTAACGCCTGGGTATCTGTAGGTGGCGGGAGACGTTTGTAAGGCCACCCCTTTTGCCCCCCTCTCCTGCCTCCTCCCCCTTCTTTCAACCTGGCTTCCTTTCCTCCCTTGAAATCTTTGATGTTAGTACTTAGATCTGAAGTTCTGTGTCTCTATAGGAAGTTTTCTGAGAGACTGTATTTTTGTATTTAAGGGTTTCTCTGGTGGAGCCAAGGTTAAAGTGTCTGCCTGAAATATGGGAGACCTGGGTTCGATCCCCAGGTTGAGAAGATCCCCTGGAGCATCCCAGAGAGATATTAAACTGTGTTTATTTGGTTGGTTAAATTACATGGAAAAGATTATCAGATGAGTAATAAATCCGCTCATGTTATAATGTATGGTAAAATTACTAATACAGATATCCTAAAAATTATATGGAGTTTTTAACAATCTGATATGTCCTGGCATTTTAATGGAAAACCTGATGACTTCACAAAAGTTAACAAAAGGACTAAATGAACCAGCAAATATGCTTATAAATTTTATGTGTTTCTATCTGAAAAATTATGGGTTTAAATCAATGTTTTCAGGGAGTAGGGAAAATCTTTCTCTCAAACTAATTATGACAATACTTTGGTAAAGTTACACATTATAAATAAAAAAATTATATTTTTTAATTGTATTTCATGGGTACAAAAATCTCAAGAAATTTTTGAGACCTTAAAAAGGGAAGAATTCACCTAGATTTGTTAGACAAAATCTGTGATAAGCCTTTGGTGTGAGTTTTCCAGCCCTGTTTTATTTTAAAAGTTCAGTCTCAGACTCTATAAATGTTTCAGCAAAATAAAAAGCTTATAATCAATTATGGTTATAAAAATCATCAGACCAAAATCAGTGAGAACAGACCTATTTTGCAAATAAACTAGCCTTAATTTGGTTATATTTAATAAAAATAATCCCGAGCAAAAGAACTTTGGACGTTACCCAACCTAAGCCCACTACCCATAGCCAATCAACCCTCAGATTACCTAACCTAGCCCCACTGTACACGAACCAGTCGGTCACTAGGCTAAACCTTCTGACTTAACGTTGAGGAGCTTGTGATTTACCTTGGAAGTAAAAGCCAATCAAGAATCTACACACAAATCCTATGGATGGAAGTAACCAACCAGTTATCTGTCAACTTAAACACCCCCTAAAGTGGCCAATCAGTTGTCCTCCTGCTTGAACACCTCCACTTGTACCCTTTTACCTGATTAAATTCCCTATAAAAGCAGTGCAGCCCAAGACTCGGGGCTCCCTCCCTATAGCTGCTGCGTCGGTGCCGGGGGAGCCCTAGCTCGAGCTAGCAATAAACCCCTTTATGCTTTTGCATTGCCGTGGACGGCTTATTTCTCTCAGTTTTGGGGACTTGGACTTCGGGCATAACAGGGAATAGTATGGAGGTTCCTCGAAAAGCTAAACAATAGGTCTACCACATGCTTCAGCAGTCCCACTCCTGGCGATGTTTCTGGAAAAAAACATGGTTCAAAATGATACATGCACCCTGATGTTCATTGCAGTGCTATATAAAACAGCTAGGACATGGAAGCAATTAAAATGCCCATTGACAGAAGAATGGATAAAAAGATGTGGCACATATATACAATGGAGTATTACTCAACCATCAGAAAGGAAGAATGGCATTTGCAGCAACGTGGATGAACCTAGAGACCATCACACTAAATGAAGTGTCAGAGAGAGACAAATGCCACATGACATCACTTTTATATGGAATCTAAAAATATCATGCAAATGTCCTTGTTTACAAAACAGAAACAGACTCACAGACTTTGAAAACAAACATGGTTACCAAGGGGAAAAGTACCTTGGTGGGGGGGGTGAAGGGCTAAATTAGGAGTTTGGGGTTGACATACACACTACATACATAAAATAAATGAATCAGCATGGACCTAGTATAGCACAGGGAATGCTACTCAATATTCTGTAATAACCTAAATGGAAAGAGAATTTGAAAAGAATACATATATGTATTGAATCACTGTGTTGTATGCCTGAAATTGACACAACATTGTAAATCAATTATAAAGTTTTTGAATAGAAAAACAAATTAATAAATAAAAATGCCCCTGAGGACATCTCTGAACTTAGCGTGAAGACACGATCCCAAGGATACAGACTGGGCCTGGGCGCCTGACACCCTCCTCCAGCTTGCAGACCTGGGTTCAGCCTGAAGCAGCCAGCGCCAACCAATCGTCCTCATTCACTACCACAGTCAAACCTGAGTCCCTAATACTCCCCACCAGCAACAGAGCACTGAATTATTATTCAATCACTGAATTGAATAATTCATCATGATGGAGGCAGCAGGGCACTTAGGAGTGCCCATCTTCCACCACAGACTACTGATAGGACCTCATTTGCTCAGCATACACTAGGAGGCGCCCCAGAACCAAAGGCACCTCCTACAGGCTGCCTGTGCGGTTTGACCCCACAGATGCAGGAAAACACCAGCACGTGCGTGGGAGACCTCTTCTGGGGCCTCTCTCCTGTCTCCCTCCTCCCTGGCCCCTGGAACCACCTGTGCACAAGGACCAGGCTCTTGGGGGACAAGGCAGCACCCTCTTTTCCGGCTGCTCTTTAGCCTGTGGATGTCACTGATCTCACTGGCCTGCATTTCCCGGGTTACCAGGCCCAATCTGGCCCCCTGGGGACCCAGATCTGAGAGAAAAAGAGAATGTCACCCCCTGGGTACCCAGATCTGAGAAAAAAAGAGAATGTCGCCCCTCCAGCCCTCACCCCTGCAGTGGAGAGAGGAAAAGTGACACCAGGGTGCCCTAGACCACACCTTACCTCTGCCTTGAAGCTTGGAGCTTGTCCTCCCAGCTCCAGGCTGCAAGTGTCTGGGGGCCTGGCCACGCCAGCCCTCTGGCCCTGCTTTCCTTGGTCTGCGTGCTGCTGCGGCAACTCCAGGCCAACGTTGGCTACTCAGCCTCCCGAGTAGCTTCCAAGGCCAGGAGACCACAGAGAGTGCACTGGGCCCGGGCCTGTGGCCTTGTTCCCTCCTCCCCTCCTCCATGCCCCCGGCCTCGGTCACAGCCACTTGTTTTCCACAGGCCTCCTTATCTGCTTGACACGTTCCAGGCCAACTGCATTCCTTATCACAGCAAAACCTGAGTCCCCAGTGCTCCCCACCCACAACAAGAATCATTTAATTAAATAATTCATCACGATAGAGACAGCAGGGCGCTTAGGACGGCCCATCTCCCACCACTGACTGTTGATGGGAGCTCGGCTTCTAAGCAGACACCATCAAGCGGCTCAGAATCCAACGTGCCAAGCGAAACATGCGTCGTATGGTCTGACCCTGAAAGCAAGGGTCATTGCCCCATCCCCACGAGTGATCTGTTTTACGCTGCCTCCACTTTTAGGCCGTGGCCTGCTTCTCAGTGGTGGTCAGGCCTCCCCGCACCCCCGCTCTCAGTCAGACCCTGGCACCTGATCTCGTGTCCCTCTTTATGGTGGTGTTCACACAAAGGAGCTCATCCTGCTTGGCTGGCGGCTGTGTCTGTGCACAGAGCAGCGGTCTGAGAACTCCGCAAACACTTGCACGTCCCAGAAGGGCTTGGCCACCACAGAAGCTGCTGGTGATGAGGAAGGGGATTGCCACAACACCCAATAGTTCATTTCTTATTACAAAGAGGGAGGAACACTTCCATTTTTCAGCTATGGAAACAGGCTTACAGAAGGTCAAGCAACTTGGCCAGAGTCACAATAAGTTCCAGGTGGGTTTACCAGGAGTCTGGGCCTGTAATATTCACTACAGCTGAGCTCTCAGTACCTTCCAGAGCTGTCCCCCTCCACCTTGCTGGGCCTCCAGCTCGTCCTGTAAATGTTCCAGGGACCTGCTCCTCGGGGTGAGGGGGGCCACTGTCCTGGCCCCTCCATGCCCACCACTGCTCCACTCCAGCCTCATCCCTTGCTCAGGGACCAGTGTGACACCCGGTGCATTTCTTGCAAGGCTCTGCGGTGCTCCAATACCGCAGCCTCTTCCTCTACTTTGCACAAGGCCTGCAGAGCAGCCTACCAGCTCCCAGGCCTGCTGCCTTTTAACTCTGGCCTTGGGTTCTGTTTGTCTTCTCTCCACAACCCTTCATAAACTTGCCAGAGTGACCTAGATGGAGCCCTTCCCTCCTCCACACCCTTGTCCTCAGTACCCCCTGCCCAGAATACTGTCTTCTGCCTGCCTCCACTGCCCATACCAGTCTTGCCCATTAAAGCCCCAGCTCAGAAAACTTTCCCAGGAAGACTACTCAGATTTGCCACCAAGTGAAAACACACCCTTTTCCTCTGATGCTCACAGCACTTTATATCTCTGCTTGACAAGTTATTTTGCTTATTAAGTATGAGCCCTGTCTCTTATACACATCTAGATGTGTATAAGAGACAGCCCAAGGATACAGACTGGGCCTGGGCGCCTGACACCCTCCTCCAGCTTGCAGACCTGGGTTCAGCCTGAAGCAGCCAGCGCCAACCAATCGTCCTCATTCACTACCACAGTCAAACCTGAGTCCCTAATACTCCCCACCAGCAACAGAGCACTGAATTATTATTCAATCACTGAATTGAATAATTCATCATGATGGAGGCAGCAGGGCACTTAGGAGTGCCCATCTTCCACCACAGACTACTGATAGGACCTCATTTGCTCAGCATACACTAGGAGGCGCCCCAGAACCAAAGGCACCTCCTACAGGCTGCCTGTGCGGTTTGACCCCACAGATGCAGGAAAACACCAGCACGTGCGTGGGAGACCTCTTCTGGGGCCTCTCTCCTGTCTCCCTCCTCCCTGGCCCCTGGAACCACCTGTGCACAAGGACCAGGCTCTTGGGGGACAAGGCAGCACCCTCTTTTCCGGCTGCTCTTTAGCCTGTGGATGTCACTGATCTCACTGGCCTGCATTTCCCGGGTTACCAGGCCCAATCTGGCCCCCTGGGGACCCAGATCTGAGAGAAAAAGAGAATGTCACCCCCTGGGTACCCAGATCTGAGAAAAAAAGAGAATGTCGCCCCTCCAGCCCTCACCCCTGCAGTGGAGAGAGGAAAAGTGACACCAGGGTGCCCTAGACCACACCTTACCTCTGCCTTGAAGCTTGGAGCTTGTCCTCCCAGCTCCAGGCTGCAAGTGTCTGGGGGCCTGGCCACGCCAGCCCTCTGGCCCTGCTTTCCTTGGTCTGCGTGCTGCTGCGGCAACTCCAGGCCAACGTTGGCTACTCAGCCTCCCGAGTAGCTTCCAAGGCCAGGAGACCACAGAGAGTGCACTGGGCCCGGGCCTGTGGCCTTGTTCCCTCCTCCCCTCCTCCATGCCCCCGGCCTCGGTCACAGCCACTTGTTTTCCACAGGCCTCCTTATCTGCTTGACACGTTCCAGGCCAACTGCATTCCTTATCACAGCAAAACCTGAGTCCCCAGTGCTCCCCACCCACAACAAGAATCATTTAATTAAATAATTCATCACGATAGAGACAGCAGGGCGCTTAGGACGGCCCATCTCCCACCACTGACTGTTGATGGGAGCTCGGCTTCTAAGCAGACACCATCAAGCGGCTCAGAATCCAACGTGCCAAGCGAAACATGCGTCGTATGGTCTGAGCAGTGGGTGAGGGCATGGCAGCAGTGAGTGCCTTGAGGTCAGGGGCCACAGCATGGAGACTGCGTAGAGAGCTGGGCTGGAAGGAACTGGCCATCCCCACGGAGCACCCACAGTCTAGGGGCTCAGGGCTCTGTTTTATGAAAGGGCTTATGGTTTTCTTATAAAACGGAAGATGCAGTAATGAATCACTTTGTCTGGCTGCTGCATGAAAATTCCCAGCTTCCTAAGGCCTGGCACTCAGATTCCTGCCGGCTGCTCCTTCAGCGGAAACCCCTCCGCCTCTTCCAGGCTCACCAAGCGGGGAATGGAGAATAAAGGGGATTCTGCAACCAGGCCCTTGCAGCCCCTGCTGGAGACAGGCACAGACCAGAACCATGGCCGAGTGACCCTGGAAGTCAGGGGTCTTCCTCCCTCTCCCCTGAGCACCCCCAGAGCCAAACCTCGTGGGTGCACCATGTGTGATGAATGAAAACAACTCAAGGCTTTTAAATATCCCTTTCTTCTCTTCGTTCCAAATACCTATATTTTAATTTTACCTCCAAATACATATATTTTAACTTCACCATTCCAGAATTAACACTTGATCACTCCTTCCTAGCAAAATGCCCCATCAGGGAGTGGCATAAGAAGAAAGAGTTATAATTCCTTTCACATGTTTCCACATCTGCTGTGAGGACTTCAGCATGCCTGGCCTACAGGGAAATGTAGTATTTTTCAAAGTATAAAACTTTGAACGTTGTCATTTTGGGCCAAGCTTGGAACTTTTATTATGTATGTATTTACTTCATTGTGACTACGAAACGTCTGAAACAGACAAAAGTAGAACAGCATCGTGAACCCCCATGTTCCTATCACCCAGCTTCAGCAACTATCCATAATTTATCAACTTAAGTGTCATTCGGCTTTTAAGCTCCACTCAGTTCTCTCATACTTACTGTGCGGGGGGAGAGAGAAGAGATGAGCATCTGATTATTAATTAATCTTAACACTTCTAGAAAACTTGAGCTTTGAATTCTGTAAGTTTTATGAAAATCCTGCCTCTGGGCTAAAGGCTCACAGGCCCAGGCAGGGAGGAGCCTAGGGAGGCACTCTCCGCTGGGGGAAACCTCCATCATCCCACAGCCTGGCTGGGAACTGAGACTTTCAAAGGGTAAATGTGCCCACCGTTAGACTAGCGAGGATACCACCTAAGATTCCACGTCTGAATCCAGCTGTTACTCCTTCTGGGAGACAGTCGGCCATATCCTGTCAACTCCAGCAGAAAAAAAGCACAGGTTCCGTTTCTGGATGATTTACTGGATGTCCTACCAAGTTTCTCCGCCAGGGGGAGCTGTGAAGGGCAGTCTTGGACGCTTCCAGAGCCTTTTGGGTCTTTCTCAGTGGAATGTGGGACCGGATGATCAGTGACAGGCTCCACTGCGTGCGGATCCTTACTTTTGAGAGCTCAGTTGGACCAGTGGACAGTCCAGGATAACATACTATTGGGAAATCATGAAGCATCTGTTCCAGTTGAGGGTAACAAACTCCAAGTATAAAATGAAGAGAGCAAATAATAGAATTATTTTTAAATACTGCTGCTTGTTGAGTTCTCACCATGTGTGAGGGGGAATGGGCACCCCTCCTGGAGTTGAGCTCTGTGGTCAGAGAGCATGCTGAGAATTTTATAGATGTTATTTATTCTCTGCAGCCCTGAGGGTTTCTATCCTCACTTAATAGATAAGAAACCCAGGACTCAGCCAGACAAGCAGAACCTGCAGGGGTCACAGCTTGGACACAGCAGAGCTGGGACTCTGCAGCCAGGTCTGCGGCCTTCAAACCCTGGGCCTGTAGCTACCAAGCAATGCCTTCACTTCTGGGGTCCTCAGGTAACAGCACTCCCCCTCTGTGTCTGGGGTGTGAGTATGCATCCAGCCAAGGCTAAGCAGAGGCACCGAGCAAACTCCAGTGTATGGCTTACCATTCAGCTCCCCAGCCTCTGGCTCAAATCAAGGGACTTTCACAAAGGTCGTTTAACTGGATTTTTCTCCCCTCTTCTCACCTAAGAAGGCCTTTTCTTTCCACAGTTTTGTGCAAAAATCTGGCTAAAAGAACTTGGAGCATCTGAACGGTGAATGCAGGTGGAAGTTTTAACTGCAGATAAAGTACCAAAAAAGGTCAGCTCAGCTGAGAAGCACCCCTTCCTACCCACCACGACTTTTCATGCTAACTCGACTGCTTTCAGTCAAGACTCAGCTATCACAGGTTCCGGGCCTCCAGGCGCTGCTCACCCACCCACTGGAGAGACAGCTCCTGGGAGTAGCAATGGGTGATGACCAGGTACCCGAAAAGCTCCAGGAAAGGAATTTCCTTCCTGTGTTCATGACCAATGATGCTCCTGGGAGCCTGATGCCCCAGGTGTCCATCCTTTGATGGACAGGGCCCTTTCACTGCCCATCCAGCCCTGGGTTTCAAGTCACTAGATTCCCACTGGTGGTGATGGTGGTCCACACATTCACTGCCATTGTTAACTCTCTCACACGTCAGTATCAGCAGCATAGGGCTGACGTGTGCATGGGCTTTGGACTGAGTGTGGATCCGTCTATGTACTTACTGGCTGTGTGACCTTCAGGAGGTGAAACCCCGTAAGCCTGTTTCTTCGGCTGTTAAATGGGCATTATAATCCCAATCTCATGGGGCTTTGGACTGAGTGTGGACCCATCTATGTACTTACTTGCTGTGTGACCTCAGGGGGTGAAACTCCATAAGCCTGTTTCTTCGGTCCTACCCTCAGAGGAGGACCCTCCCTCTCTTGATGTTCCCAGGCTTAGCTTCCTGGGGATCCAGAATCAACAGCTATTCCTCAGGATCAGCAGATGGAGGCTTTGGGTAGAGAATGCCTGGGGAATGCTGGAGAACTGAAGGTGAACTGAATTGAATGGGGAAGAAGGAAAGGAGATCATTCAAATGGTTCTTCAGAGTGATAGATGGTCCAGCAAAGGGGTCAGAGGATGAAGCACTGGATGGGCGGGAAGAGACAATCTAAAGATTGGACAGAGATCCCCAGGGGTCAATGAGGGTGTGATGGGTACCTCTGCAGGATCTCAAGGCGAGGATGCAAAAGGAGCTCCCAGGGATAAGGTGCCTTGTGTTCAGGATGCTGCAGACCACAGCCTCTCCCCTTCCCCACCCAGCCCAAGACATCAGAAGAGGGCACAGAACACACAGGACAGGGGACCGCCCCCAGGCTCTCACTGCGGCAGGCAGGCTCATCTCTGTTTATTTTTTTCAAAACAAAACTAAAAATCATCACTCAAAATATTTGAGGAGAGTGCTCAAGTTAAAAGCTTTTCACAGAATCTGCAGTCAGAACTCGCAGACTGGTGGTCAGGAACGAGAGCTCTGCCTCCAGCCTCCACTGCTTGCTCTTCCCTTTGAGCTGCAGTCCAGGCAGTGGGGTGATCATCCCGAGGCTGGCGGCATCCACAGATCAGAGACATTCCAGTTCTCTACCCGGCTTCTGCTCAGACCATCCAGCACCTCGAGGGCCTGCTGGGCTCCCTCCCCCAGGAGAGTCCACAAACTCTGTGAGGAAGGCAGCCGGGTCACAGCCCAAGCACTGTCCGCTGTCAGAACGAGGACAAAAGGGCAGGCGGTTCTGGCTCTGCATCTTCACGGCGAAGGGCAAACTCCCCGGGTCAGGGGCGGAGCACCTATTCCCTGCCGTCATCGCTCGTGTTTAATGCTGGCTTCACTCCGCTCCAGGGTGACCCGTTGCTGCTCCGAGGGCCTTCCTTCCTGGTCCAGTCCTTCTCCGTGTAGAACTCCGCAAGCACAGGGCAGTGTTCAGAAGCCACTCCGCCCCAAGACCAGTTATCTGGAATCCACGGGTTCGTGAGGCCTTCTCTCACTACAGCCCAGTGGCCTGGAGGCAGAGGGAAGACAGACCCAGAGGTCAGGATGGGAGGTGGGGGCGGGCCACAAGCTGGTGGCTGGAGGCCAACGCTGTATAGTCTGCAAGCCTGGGCTCTCTGACGAGACCCCTCAATTACCTGGCTTGCCTGTGAAAATGAACTGTCTCAGCCCACTGGATTTCCCAGACAAGTGAGGGTTTGCCAAGGAGGCGCTGAAACTACCCTGGGTCCAGGCCTCCTGCCCATTTGCATACCTCCTGGCCCCCACCCCGTCCTTACTTCATTGCAGTCTGACCAGTGAGGATAAGTGTTCAGCATAGGGATACAGTTCCCACAAAGGTGTCCAAAGTGAAGGTCCTATTTCACAAAGCAACCCTGCAAAGGCGGGTGGGAAAGGAGAAAGTTCTGCCAAAAGGGTAAAGAAGAGAAAGTTACGAAAGTTTATGAGCTAGTAAAGGTATTTTTAAAGTCAAGGTCTAGAAACATGTGAAGCCTAAGGTATGTTTAAGAAACAGGAAGCGTCAAAGAAGACAAGACAGAGCAGTTGGAAGCATGGCTGTGGCCCTCAGTGACAGCCGCCCCAGAGAATCGAACGGACCCAGGCCTGGACTCTGGCGGCTTCCCTAGAGGCCGAGACGGTAGAGAATCCATCTGCCTGCAATCAGGAGACCTGGGTTCACTCCCTGGGGTTGGGAAGAAACCCTGGAGAAGGGAATGGGAACCCACTCCAGTACTCTTGCCTAGAGAATTCCATGGACGGAGGAGCCTGGCAGGCTAAAGTCCGCAGGGTCACAAAGAGTCAGACACGACTGAGCAACTAACTGTGGAAAATTCTGAGAGAGATGGGAGTACCAGACCACCTGACCTGCCTCCTGAGAAACTTGTATGCAGGTCAGGAAGCAACAGTTAGAACCGGACATGGAACAACAGACTGGTTCCAAATAGGAAAAGGAGTACGTCAAGGCTGTATATTGTCACCCTGCTTATTTAACTTCTATGCAGAGTATATCATGAGAAACGCTGGGCTGGAGGAAGCACAAGCTGTAATCAAGATTGCTGGGAGAAATATCAATCACCTCAGATATGCAGATGACACCACCCTTATGGCAGAAAGTGAAGAGGAGCTAAAAAGCCTCTTGATGAAAGTGAAAGAAGAGAGTGAAAAAGTTGGCTTAAAGCTCAACATTCAGAAAACTAAGATCATGGCAGCTGGTCCCATCACTTCATGGCAAAAAGATGGGGAAGCAATGGAAACAGTGGCAGACTTTATTTTGGAGGCTCCAAAATCACTGCAGATGGTGACTGCAGCCATGAAATTAAAAGACGCTTACTCCTTGGAAGAAAAGTTATGACCAACCTAGAGAGCATATTAAAAAGCAGAGAAATTACTTTGCCATCAAAGGTCAGTATAGTCAAACTATGGTTTTTCCAGTAGTCAAGTATGGATGTGAGAGTTGGACCATAAAGAAAACTGAGCACTGAAGAATTGATGGTTTTGAAGTGTGGTGTTGGAGAAGACTCTTGAGAGTCCCTTGGACTGCAAGGAGATCCAACCAGTCCATCCTAAAGGAGATCAGTTCTGAATATTCACTGGAAGGACTGATGCTGAGGCTGAAACTCCAAGATTTTGGCCACCTGATTCGAAGAACTGACTCATCTGAAAAAACCTTGATGCTGGCAAATATTGAAGGCAGGAGAGGAAGGGGACAACAGAGGATGAGATGGTTGGATGGCATCACTGACTCAATGGATATGAATCTGAGTAAACTCTGGGAGTTGGTGATGGGCAGGGAGGCCTGGCGTGCTGCAGTCCATGGGGTCACAAAGAGTTGGACATGACTGAGCGACTGAACTGACCTGAACTAAGCAACTAACACCTTCACTTTCAGGCCTGGGTTCTGGTGTGAGTTCCGCTGCCCAGGCAACAGTCCCACGATGGGGGCCACTCCTCCCTGCACCTCGGTTTCTACAGCTGAAGAGCAAGGCACAGATGCAATGGTTTCTAACTTTCCTCCAGCACTGTCTGCTCAAGCACTCCAGCACCGCTTCCTACTGCCACCAACCTCTGTCTAGCCAGTGGTGCATTTCTGCAAACTGCATCTCGCCCAGTCTGATGACTGACACTCCCTCTGAGACCCACTTTCTTCATCCTTTTGATTTTCCTATGACACAGTCCAACAGGACACTGGTGCCCAGGACTGGAAATTCTAGTCCTGAGAATCCAAGTCTTGGCTACTCATCCTGGTCTCACAGTGGGACTCCAGCATGGGTTTTTTTTTTTTCTTTTTTTTAACATTTCTCTGAAGTATAATCTGCAACTATTTATGTTTAGTAAGGGCTTCCCTGGTGACTCAGACAGTAAAGAATCTGCCTGCAATGCAGGAGACGGGTTGATCCCTGGGTCAGGAAGATCCCTTGGGGAAAAGAATGGTACCCACTCCAGTGTTCTTGCCTGGAAAATCACACGGACAGAGGAGCCCGGGGGGCCACAAAGAGTCGGACACGACTACAACTGATCAGCTGACACTTTTCAGACTGCTGGTGCTTACTTACTCTTCTCATCTACATCCAAAGGCCCTACTGCCGCTTCTGTATTTTTATGACTGTTTCATGACCCAGGGTCTGCTCAGCAAGTGACTGGTTTTGGGGGAGTGCTTTTCAGTGCTGAGGCTAACCACCCACCACACCCTGGTCTGGCAGAGTCCTGCCTAAGCACTTCGGCATCCTACAGTGATGCCAGGTAACATGTCAGCTTACCGCCAACTGCTGCTCTGCAGGGCGCTGATGGCATGTGGGTAAATCTCAGGCCACAATACACTGCCTGAACATGACAGGGCTTGAGAAGTGTTTGCTGAAGGGCTAAGTTCCCTTAAAACTAGGCTAAGCTGGGGCTTCCCTGCTGGCCAGTGGATAAGAACCCACCTGCCAATGCAAGGGACTTGGGTTTGAATTCTGGTCTAGGGAGATTCCACAAGTCGTGGGGCAACTAAGCCCGTGTACTACCACTGCTGAGCCCACGCTCTACAGCCCGTGGGCCACACTCCTGAACTCCACGTGCCCTGGAACCCGTGCTCCGCAAGAGAGAGCACTGCAGTGAGAAGCCCACGCACCACAACCAGAGAGGCCCCTCCTCAGCGCAGCAGGGAAAGTCCGCAGCAGCGACCCAGTGCTGCCAGTCGATAGCCAGGTCTGCCCGGCACGCACCTGCTTTGTCCCTGATGTAGGTCAGTGAATGCCTTTTAATTAGTTTTCAGAACCTCTTCACTCTTAAAAGTGGCTTTGTGTGAATGATAATTATACAGCCGCCTGAACAGTAACCTCATAAATGCCTGCAGAGGAGGGAAGGTCACTCCTGACTCTCGCTCAAACCAGACAATCGTGAGCTGCCAGCTCAGACATGTGACTCTCCCTCTGTTTCTGAACAGCACGTGTGCTTTACCTGTGAAGACCTTCTTTAAGCTTTTACTGATCCAGATGTTGTCCAGAGTCTTCGAGCCTTGAGGATTCTTGGTGCTGATGTTGGTAAAGGTGTGTGCAGGGATCAGGTGGTGAAATTTTTCTTTCCTCAAGTATCATAGTCACTGCTGTCTGGCCCCTGGCCAAAATCCCCTAAAACTATCACGTCTTTTTCTCCTAGAAGTGGAAGAAAGAAATTCAGAAATGTAAGAGGTGGTGGGAAGTTAACCCAACTCTGACAACCACTCATTTAAGTAGGATCGCGAGTGTCTGATTTGAGTCTCCAGGATTACGACTGTGGCATGGTTCTTATTCTCCCAATTCTTCCAAGTTCCTTGTGCCATACCCCCTCACCGCCCCCCACCCCACACCCAAGCTTCCAGAGTAGGCTAGTGACACATTTGGTTAGTGTGATGTCAACATCGCCTCTGTTCTGGATCATGGGTTCCGAATCTCATAGCACAAAAAGGCCCTAAAGGTCTTGCCAGAATCGTTAACAAAAGCTCAACAAACATTTATTGCGCACAGAAGGAAGCCCGAGTGAAGATGTAGGAAGAAGACAGTCATCTACAAGCTGAGGAGAGGCCTCAGAAGGAACCAACCCTGCCAACACCTTGATCATGGACTTCCCAGCCTTCAGGACTGTAAGAAAATAAACGCCTGTTGTTTAAGCCATCCAGTCTGTGGCATTTTGTTATGGAACCCCAGCACACTAATATAGGGCAAAGTACTTTAAAGTATTTTCAACATCTCTCTCAAACTCTAGTTTGATTTATAAGAGTAAGTGGGATAGTTATGAAGATTTTCCAAAGTGAGGAGACATTCAGAAAAGGACAGTGAGGCCCAGCTTGGCTCCCTGGGATTTCGGTCCACTGCCTGACCATCACTTCCCGTCTTGAAGTTCCCCTCAGGGGAGCCACGTTATCACAGGGAGAAACATTGCAAGGAAAGCTTTAAGGAAAGCAGTTCACAACCAAAAGCCAAATGCATCTGAGACACTCAACAAATCTTCGAGGACTCAAATATGCATCAATAACAAGGGCTGTTGCTGCTGCTGCTAAGTCGCTTCAGTCATGCCCGACTCTGTGTGACCCCATAGACGGCAACCCACCAGGCTCCCCTGTCCCTGGGATTCTCCAGGCAAGAACACTGGAGTGGGTTGCCATTTCCTTCTCCAATGCATGAAAGTGAAAAGTGAAAGGAAAGTCGCTCAGTCGTGAGACTAAGAAATCTAAAGTGAAATGACACAAATCACCAGCAGAGGACACTCACGTTCTGCACATGACACCCTCTCCCGGGGGCCTGCGGGAGGGAAGGGGATGGAAGGAAGCCTTTCCTGCAGCCGCTGCAGGAGCAACAGAGAGGCAGCTGTGACCCTCATGCTGGATCCTAACAGCCCTGGCGCCAGAAGCAGGGCGAGCCCAACTAAGCTGGTCCTGAGAAATCAGTTCGAACTTTCAACAGGAAAGTCAACCTATGAATAATACTGACAACAACTCCTATGCGGCCAGTGTTAATGACCTTCCACTGAGTCGTCACCGTGTGCTGGGGACCTCTTGCAGGTAAGACGCTGAGGCTCTCACCAAAGCCACCAAGCCCTCAAATCCAGGACAAAGAGCTAGCATGGAAAAGCCCCTCACGCTTGGAACAGAGCCCGCTGCCTGGCAGCCGTAAGAGAAACACGCATGGGAGAAATGGTGAACGGAGCACGAGGAAAACCGCACAATTCAGGTGCAATGTAGCTTTTAAAAGGAATGAATAGAAAGAGGCTACCTTTATTAAATTTCAAGGAAAACTCAGGAAAGATCGAGACAAAAGGTTTCAATATAATGAGAGGTTATCATTAGGATAAAAACATGAAATATTTGAGCCAAAAGAAGACAGTTCTGGGGTTTTTCCTGGTGGCTCAGTGGTAAAGAATCCACTGGCCAATGCAAGAGACATGGGTTCAATCCCTGGTCTGGGACTATCCCACATGCCACGGGGCAACTAAGCCTGTGTACCACAACTGTTAAGGCTATGCTCTAGAGCCCAAAAGCCACAGCTGATGAAGACTGCACACCCTACAGGCTGTGCTCCACAACAAGAGAAGCCACCGCAACGAGAAGCTTTTGTGCTGCAACTAGAGAGCAGCCCCACTCGCTGCAACTAGAGAAAGCCCATGTGCCACAATGAAGACTCAGCACTGACCAAAAAAAAAAATATATATATATATATATATATTTTTTTTAAATTTTCTTTTAAGAAAAGAAAATTCTGAACCCAGGAGAGATGCTGGTGTCAGGCGTCAATAAACTGAGCTCTATGTAACTTCGGGAATGAAAATAATGGCTCATTTTGATTTGGACTGTCCAGGTTTCTTACAACTCATCTACTTCGGTTAAAGCAGTTTGGTGATGACATGGAGATACTCCCTGCCTCTGACAACCCACAGACGTGCAGGGCCCTAAATTCTCCTAGGACGCTGTCCGCCAGGGTGGGCTCCACAGTTACCCACTGAGTTTCTAGGAGTTAGGGCTTCCCAGGTGGCCCTAGTGGTAAATAACGTGCTTGCCAATGCAGGAGACCCAGAAGATGCAGGTTCGATCCCTGGGTCAGGTAGACTTCCCTGGAGGAGGGCATGGCAATCCACTCCAGTATTCATGCCTAGAGATTCCCATGGCCAGAGGAGCCGCCTGGCAGGCTACAGTCCCTGGGGCCGCAAAGAATCAGACACTGCTGAGCGCACACATTTTCCGGGAGTGAAGGGATAATATTTGGGGCTGACTTCCTCAGAGTCCTCGATTTATAAAATGCCAACGACAATAGCAGGAGCCTGGCCCCAACAGGGGTGCGTCTTACTCAGATGCCAAGCATGACCCTGCCTTTTTTGACTCTTGCTGAGTTCACAGAGCAGGCCCTGGGGGGGAGGGGGCAGTCTGAAAGAAGTAAATTCCATCAGTGGGTGGGCACCCCACCCTCAGGCACCCCACCCTCAGCCCTCACTGACGTCAGTCAACCTGGGTGCACGGTCCAGACAAAGGTGGAAAGGTCCAGAGTTTGCTAATCAAGTCGACTCTGTTTGCTCTGATAGAAAGAAGCCTGTGGAATAAAGTTCAGTCTTTGTTTGAGCCAAACCACCTCTGCTCATCGATTTACCTGAGCTGCCCCTTGGGCAGGTTGCAGCACTTCCTGATTCCTTGGCTCTGCCATGTCACCAGTTAACAATAGGCTGGACGTTAAATGCAGAGGGACACGGGACATGAGTCACTGTCCTTACCTGGGCACATCAAGTCTGAGCCAGACTGTGGCTCAATCGTCCCTGGCAGCTTGAAACAATATGCCGCCCAGGTCTTCTGACAAATACCTGATCCCTACCAGAATATCCGAAAAGACAGCAGGGCCTATGGTTATCAGAGAAGTAAGGAACAGGCACATTCCCTTCCTCCTTTCATATAAAGCAAAAGCTTGAAATCAAGAACAACAGAAATGTCCACAGTTTTAAAAGCCATCAAGTCATCCTTCATAATGGGTTAGAGTCTAGCCATGGGTGAACAATCTCCCAGATGGTTGCTCCTTGGATGAAGTCTCTTGACTTAAACATCTTTCTGACTTTTTTTTTAGCCCAAAGACTCATAATTTAAGGAGAACGCTGGTCACAGCACATCCTGGTTTGAAATGTAAGCTGTACCTCAATGTTCACAAAAGCATTATCCATAATAGCTAAAAGATGGAAATAACCCAAGTGTCCATTGACCAACACATGGAATAGTATTTGGCCATAAAAATGAAAGGAAACTCTGATGTTTACTACAAGCCATAAAGACATAACATAAGTGACATAAGCTGGCTACAAAGGGACAACTATTGTTAAGATTCCACTTAGATGAGATACCTAGAGAGGTCAAGTTCATAGAAACAAAGTAGAAAGGTGACTGTCAGGGTCTGGGAGGGAAGGGAATTTGTGTTTAATGGGCACAGAGTTTCAATCTGGGAAGATGAAAAAGCTCTAGAGGTGGATGGTCGTAATGGCTATAAAATAATGTAAATATACTTAAAACCATTATTATAAAATAATGTAAATATACTTAAATATACTTTAAGTTACAAGTAACTTAAAAATGGTTAAGATAGTAAGTCTCATGTCATATATATTTTAGCATGATAAAACTCTTTTCAAAACGAACAATCTTTGAACTATCTTTGTAGCCAAATCTTCATAAATCACCTTGTGGGGGGGGGGCAATTTAACAAGGGAAAAAGGCTTAGCAAGCTAGGAATACAGATTAAGACTCTACAGAAGAGAACTGCAGACCTCTAGCTGTGAAACCTCACCTGGAGAAGCTCAGTGCTCTGAAAAAAGCCAGCCAAACTGACCACACCCCAGTAAGGCAATGGCACCCCACTCCAGCACTCGTGCCTGGCAAATCCCACGGACGGAGGAGCCTGGTAGGCCGCAGTCCATGGGGTCGCTAGGAGTTGAACACGACTGAGTGACTTCACTTTCACTTTTCACTTTCATGCATTGGAGAAGGAAATGGCAACCCACTCCAGTGTTCTTGCCGGGAGAATCCCAGGGATGGCGGAGCCCAATGGGCTGCCATCTGTGGGATCGCACAGAGTCGGACACGACTGAAGCGACTTAGCAGCAGCAGCAGCAGTCTTTACAGCCGTGTCAACTTTCAACTCTTCCTCCTTGTAAGCCACACACAGAAAATGTTTGGTATTATTGGGGGCGGAGCTGGAAAGCAGAGTCCACCTG
This sequence comes from Madoqua kirkii, assembly GCA_006408675.1. Taxonomy (NCBI): domain Eukaryota; kingdom Metazoa; phylum Chordata; class Mammalia; order Artiodactyla; family Bovidae; genus Madoqua; species Madoqua kirkii. The sequence continues at coordinate 651 of SJYC01080630.1, read as the reverse complement.
TCTTCTGAAGTCTGCTCTTTTCAGTGTTCTCTTAATCCCCCTGGCATGTTTTGAGTCCACTCATGTCTGCTGAGCCCCTACCATATCCTGGGTCCTTCATCAGAAGGTCACCCATCCCTGGGCACCCTGTGAGGTCAGCACTGTCAGCCCCTGAAGAGTGGTGACCTCCCGGACACCCTACGACCACTGAAGGAGCTAAGATTCAAGCCATGTTTCTGTCATTTCAGGGCTCTGTCAGCAAGATCTGCAATCCACAGGAAGGAAAGGACTCATCAGGACTTCCCCACTCCCCTCGTCACCAGCTCTCTTTCCCAAGAAGAGCAGGTGCACACCTTCAAGGTACACCACCACGGGAGCACACGGGGGGCAGTGGAGCCCACGACAGGGGGTGGAGGAGCCCACGATGGGGGGTGGTGGAGCTCATGACATGGGCCTGGTGGAGCCAATGATGGGGGACAGTGGAGCCCACGACAGGAGGCGGAGGAGCCCATGATGGCGGGGGGAGGAGCCCATGACAGGGGGATGACGGAGGGACAGTGGAGCCCACAATGGGGGGAGGCAATGGAGCCCATGATGGGGGGCAGTGAAGCCCATGACGGGGGGCTGGTGGAGCCCATGACGGGGGTGGTGGAGCCCATGACGGGGGGCTGG
>SJYC01080628.1:0-43922 GCA_006408675.1 Madoqua kirkii | reverse complement strand
GGGGGGGGCAGGGTCCAGGAGACCCTGATTTTAAGAAAATCTCTCCAGGTGATTCTGCTGCTTATCAGGTTTGGGAAACAGCCATTCGACCTCCTTCTCACCCAGAAGACAAAGTTACCAGAGCTACAATCTCCCCCAAATTCCTCTCCTTTCTGCTCTGGACAAGTTTCCCAGCTGAGGGGACCCCAAGTGTGTGTGCTGACCCAGCCCCGAGAGAGAATAAAACCAAGGCAAAAAGGTGAGCTTCTCTGGCCCACAGTTCAAAGTGGGCTTTTCTCCTTTTCAGAAGGAGTGGTCCCGCACAGCAATAGGGGCGATACCTTGAACCTCACGAGGTACGGGCTGGGGCCCACCGGCTTCCCATGCCCGTTGCCGGGCGAGCTCTCCTGCCAGGCGGCATCTCTCAGCTCCACCCCGGCCGCCGTGTCCCACAGGAACCCTGCAAACCCAGCACCCTGTGGAAGAAGACGAGGTGTTAGTGTGCAGAGAGGTCTGTCTGGTGGGGTGCTCAGCTCAAGCTGGGTAGCAGCAGGCAAGGCCAGGAGGAGATAGAGGGAAAGCAGCAAACTCTACACTGGGTCTGGGGGTGACCTGCCCAGGGGCTGTTTCTGAGACAAAAGCATATCCCCAAACCACAGCATGCTCCTCCTAGTCCCCACAACAAATTTCCAAGACTAGTAATTTCAGAGAGGTTCACTCAGCTGGGCTGCCTGGGCTCTTCTCTGGCAGGGGCACACTGCAGGGGAGATCCCAGACTAGGCACAAAATTATCTTTTTAATCATTACATCCCATAGGATGGCCACTCACGTGCCCACCTGTCATTTAAAGGCTCAGCTGCTCAGAGAGGTTAAGTAACCTCCCTGAAACCCCACAGTTGGTAAATGGCAATGCTGAGGATCAAACAAAAGACTCCCAGAGGTGGCTTTGGTTACCGAGCAGCTTCCAGCTCAGCTCTGCCTGCCACCTCACGGGTACCCTGCCAGGCACTGGCCCATGTCTGCTAAACAAGCATTCAGGGCACAGTATCCTTCAAAATTCTACAGCCACTCTGAGGTGAGAGAGGAGCTGTTGACCCCATTTTACAGATGAAGGGGTTGAGGCTGAGCAATCTGAGAGGCAGCCACACACTGTTACCCAGTGGCCTTGACAGCCAACCTGGAGCAGGGCTACCTGACTTGAAAATCTCCAACAGGCTCTGTCAGGCTCAGTCAAGGTCCTGGGCTTGCAAAGAGTGAAAAGAGGCCAGGTTTCTGGGTCTAGTTTTCTCACCATGAACATCTAGTATATAGCACAGTGCCTGACACACAGTAACTTTTATAATGATTTGCTGAACAGATAAATAGTGTTAAATGGACTGTAAGAGTCCTGTGAACCTATATACATGTGTGTGTGTAAAGTGCCTTTTAAAAAAAAGGTGTGAAAATGTTAGTTGCTCAGTTGTGTTCGACTCTTTTTGACCCCAAGGACTATTATAGCTCACCAGGCTCCTCTGTCCATGGAACTCTCCAGGCAAGAATACTGGAGTGGGTAGCCACGCCCTTCTCTAGGGAATCTTCCCGACCCAGGGATTGAACCTGGGTCTCCCACACTGTAGGTAGATTCTTTACCATCTGAGCTATTAAAAATATTTTAGAATTATTTTTATATGTTTACTTATGGCTGTGCTAGGTCTTCATTGCACACCAGCTTTCCTCTAGTTGTGGCGAGTGGGGGCTCCTCTCCAGCTGCAGCGCGTGGGCTTCCCATTGCAGGGGCTTCTCTTGTTGCAGGGGAAGGGCTCTAGAGGGCAGCAACAGTTGCTGCACGTGGGCTCAGCCGTTGTGGTTCCTGGGCTCTAGAGCACAGACTCAGTAGTCATGGTGTGGGCTTAGCTGCTCTGCCACATGTGGGATCTTATCGGACCAGGGATGGCACCCCTGTCTCCTGCATTGGCAGGCAGATTCTTTATCATTGAGCCATCAGGGAAACCCCAACCTTGCTCTTTAAGTTTATTTTTATTTTATTTTTGGCTGCACCATGCAGCCTGTAGGAACACAGTTCTCCAACCAGGATTGAAGCCGGGCCCCTGGCAGGGACAGTGTAGAGTCCTAACCACTGGGCCACTAGGGAAGTCCCCTATTAGTATGATTTCTATGTGGACTGAGAAGGGACAGGCACAGGCTGGAGTGGTAAAGACCAGATACCTTCCCATTATCCTGTATTTCCAGCCTCCTGGCTACCACTTGCAGTCATCACTTACACCCCAAACTCAGAGAAATAAGATCTACAGCACACTTTAAAGTAGGAGCTAAAAAGAAAGCTTATTGTCAGTAAGTGACTGGATACTTTTAATCCAGTAAACATTACCATTTAAAAGTCCCAGATCTCCATATCACTCAGATAAGTATTTATATCGTGTGTGTTTATAATGGTATATACTAGAGATACAAAGGGGCTTCCCACATGGCTCAGTGGTAAAGAATCCACTTGCCAGCGCAAAGCCACAGGAGACGTGGGTTTGATCCCTGGGTTGGGAAGATCCCTTAGAGAAGGGAATGGCAACCCACTCCAGTATTCTTGCCAGGAAGATCCCATGGACAGAGGAGCCTGATGGGCTATAATCCAACGGTCATGAAGAGTCAGACACAATTGACATGAACGTAGTACCAACACCTAGCGATAAAAATATAACACCTGCATTTATAGGAAAATTTTGTAATCCACTCATAATTAACTATAAGGAGCCTTTAAAAAAAAATCTAAAACTCTACTGATGTTGAATATTTCAACTGAGTAAAAATTGGTCTTGAATATGATATGTGGGAGTGAAAATGTATACATAGAGAGACTTACCTAAACCCATATGGGCAATACTAATGAGAGAAAATTCAAAATTAAAATCTGCTGACGTTTCCACAGACCATTTCCATGTGCACAATTCTTACCACTAAAGCAAATATTTCATGTATGAATTAAGTGAATCTGAAGTTCTCAGTCAATGGACAATGGGCTGTCTACAAACTTGGCAGAGGCTGGAACCGTGGAGAAGGGATTAGAAGGACAAAGCACAGAAATACCCCATTTGCTGCCTTGGCTCCAGACAGGATTTCTCCTCTCCTCCCAACACCCCAGCTCCTATTTCCGTCTGGGCAGGAGGCCATTCCTGATCCAAACAGGAAATAAGAACCAGGGCATTTTGAAACAAATGGCAAAGAGCTAAAAAATGGGCAGAAATACAACATTACATCAAGGATGCTGGCAAAGGAACGATTTTAAATGTCTGTGATTGGAAAAAAGAAAATGGGAAGAAAATCTCTGTTCTGCAGATGAGGGTACCTTTTGGAGCTGCGTCGAGGGCGTCTCTGAAACAACGGCCTTCCAGCATCCCCGGGGCCCTTTCCACTTGCGGATGTTGGGCAGGATTGGCTGGTTTAGCTCCACACAGAACTGTAAAGACAGAGAACACTTCGGTGTGTGTTCCTGCTGCAGGCAGTCTGAGGAGCCAGAAAATGCAGGATCCTGACTCCTCAGCCTGATTCAGACACTTGTCAGACCTCGTCCTTGTGTTCTCAGAAGCTAGGGTTTATGAAGACCAGGATGACAAAACAAGCCTTGAAAATTAAAAAGCAAGCTGTCCACCGGTGAAATATACAATTATCACCTGCAGAATTTTAGCTTAGAGCAAACCATTCTCTTTGTAGCAACCCACCACAAATAGTTCAAAAGCAGTTGTCAGAATCTTTTTACTCCTTGAAAAATCAGTGGTTAAGTTCCCAGGATAGTCTAGATCAGTATCAAATGCAGAGGAAAGAACATGGATACATGGTACTTTCCCACCCCTGTTAGAGACACAAACACAGACCCCCAGAAGGTAGTCAATAATTGTGAAATAATTTTGAATAGTGACAGGTGGTCACTAGACTTAATGTCGTGGTCATTTCATGATGTATAAAGTTACTGGATCACCATGTTGTACATCTGAGACTAATATAATATTGTGAATCAATTATACTTCATTGAAAAAAAAGTACCCACTGACCCTCCCTTCACCATGCACCACCACATTGTTCACCTTGGTTTTCCTCTGAGAAGAAAGACCTCTCACGGGTGGTTACTATGCCTCATGTACGTTTCCAGGGTGAGCTTCTTTCTGTGTACGTGTGTTTCACCAATATAGAACTGTAAGGTGACTTTATCAATGAAATCGTACAGACAAAGGATTAATGAAATGAGGGATTGAAAAACTACAGGTTTCAGAATCCATGGGCCAGTTCCTGCAAGTCATGCCTCAAACACAACTCCATCTTTTGGGGCTGGTTCTTTTAGAGTCTCCGGAATTTGTCAGATTTGGGCTGTGTTTGAGATGCTCTGATACCTGGTACTATCCCTTCTGGGTGACACCTCCTGTCCCTTTACTTCATGTACCTTGGGCACCCTACTCAGCTCTTTCTCTGCCTGGTCCTGCCAGCCAGTCTCTGGGCTTCCTTTCATTGCCATCTCCTCAAAGAGCCACCCTTAGATAACCTCAGCCCCACAGCTTCAGCTTACACTTCTACCCCAAATGCCCCCCCAAATCTGTACCAGCAGCTCAGATTCTCTCTTGAGTTTTGAATTATATTTTGACTTCTTTTTTAACATTTCCATCAGAAGATTTCCATCCAAGTACAAACCCAGCAGGTCCCAAAGGAACATGCCGTTCCCTCCCCAATGTGCATCTCAATTCCTGGTATGAGCATCTTCCCAGCCTTCTGCCCTCTCCTCCCACAGGCTAGTACTCCCCAGGCCACATGCAGCATCACGTCTGCCAGAAGCACCCTCTTTCTGTTCTCCAATCCCACTGTTATGGTTCATTTCGAGCTCCATATTCTCCTGCCTGGCTCACTGGCACAGCTTGTTAGAGGGCTCTCTGCCTGTCATTCAATCCCCTCCCACCTGTCCACTGGGTATGCTGTGATGGCTTTGCTGGCACACCATCCCTGTGGTTCTCAAAGTGTGGTCCAGGACCCAGGAGTACAGCATCATCTGGGAACTTGTAGGAAACTTTGGTCCCACTCCAGGCCTACCGGATCAGAAACTCTAGTGTGAGGCCCAGTAAATGTGTTTTAATAAGCTCTTTGCTGATTTGGATGCCAGCTAAGATCTGAGAACCACTGCATTTGCCACTCCTCCCTAAGCATCTGCCTCAGATACAGGTGTCGTGGGCAGAGAGCGAGTGGTGTGCCTGCAGCCTCCTCTAGGAATGCCTTGGCTGCAGAGAGCTGCTCTTATACCCTTCCTGGGCAGTTCACATCCAGCAGCTGAGACAGGCCAGGGTCTGACGGTCTGATCTTTGCTCTCCTGTTGCTCGAGCTCTAAGAGAGAAGATGAATCATTTCTCTAGTGACAAGCACTATGGAGAAAACAAAACCGGGCAAGAATGGAGCCTCCTGGGAGGGCTTCTCTAGATGTACACGGTTCTAGGAATCAAGCTGCTTTTACAGGTACATGTTTACGTGTCTGCCTCTTCCCAGCAGTGGACACCACAAGAGCAGGGACTGTCCCCAAGTTGCCTTTAGAAAGCCCACAGGGCAGAGCATGGTGTGGTGCCCAGTGATGCTCTATAACCATCAGCTAGTGAGCCAGGAAATTTCAGAGATGATCACCATCCTCAAATCCAGGTATGAGAGACAAAGGGAGGAATTTCTTCTTGAGGCTATTTAAGTAACTGCTTGGATCTTAATCTGACTTTGAGTTTGCCTGGGAAGGGTTCTCTCTGGGATCTGGTCCTCAGTGACTTTTATCCATTTCCCTTTCAACACTGTCATGGATGGTATTATTCCCAATAGGGGGACTTTACCCTGGATGACTCTCCATAGCCTGGCTGGTAGCCACTCTTGGGTAGGAAATGAGGCACCCTGGAAAATGCATGCAGAATTTATTGACTCTAACTTTAGGAATCCAGCAAGGAAATGTACTTCCAGAGGGTCCAATTTCCTGCTGGGGAATCATTCACTTGCTGAGTGATCATTAGAGTTGAATCCAAGTCATTAAAAAGGGAACAGCTCTCCAGTGTCCATCTGGTACCTCACTCCCCACATAGGCAGGCCTGAACCTGGCTGCTTGCCTGCATATCTGAGGATGCACCCCAGGAACCTCTAGCTCCTAAAAAGCCCCTGAGGTGATTAGCCAACCAGCCCTACTGGAGAGCTCCAGCCTCTGAGGCCGTGCTGTGCTGGGAAGAGCAATCTGCAGGCAGCCAGAAAGCTCATCTCTCCTGACCCTCACAGGTCAGGAGGGACACTGTTTTTCATGCACACCTCTCTCAAAGATGGGGTCTGGGGACAAAGCTTTGTGCTGCTTCAAGCATGAGCATCAGTATCACCAGGGAACTTAAAATGCTATCAAAATTAGTGTCTGAGTCAGACCTGGCAAGCTGCATTTTAACATCCCTTCCAAGTGACACTGATTCAAGTTTAAAGCTGGTGTTATGGAATGAAAGAAATACATTTTCCTGTTCTTTGTTTTATATTTCAGTCTTTCCCTCACAGGAAAACTCTGGAAGATAAAGAACCATGATTCCTGAACCTTAAAGGTCACCTGTATTTTGTAGATCTGAAGCCTTGCCCTTGATGTTTCTCTCAGCCCTCAGAGTAGACTACGATCCTTCTCTCTGCCTTCTTTTTCAGTATTTCTTATGTTACTGGGGACAATTAATAATATAAGGGGGGGGGCTTCCCTGGTGGCTCAGATGTAAAGAAATCTGCCTGCAAGGCAAGAGATGCAGGAGACCTAGGTTCGATCCCTGGGTTGGGAAGATAGCCTGCAGGAAGAAATGGCAACCCACTTCAGTATTTTGACTGAAAAATTCCATGGACAGAGAAGCCTGGCAGGCTACAGTCCACGGAGGTGCAAAGAGCTGGACATGACTGATCAACTGAATACACATACACAATAAAAATAAGGGACCAAGGAGAACAGTATTTATGGCTGAAAGTATTCTATGCCTCAATTTTCATGATCAGCATTAGGTAACAGGTAGGTATTTTCTTCAATTTCTAGAACTGAAAAAAGAATTGCCCAATTAAAAATGAAATTTAAAAAAAGAGCAAGAAAAAAGTTACCAGCTTGACAGGTCACAGCAAATCTAAGGAGGAGAGCACCTTTAAATCCTTGCTACTCAGTGTGTGGTCCATGGACCAGTAGCGTCAAGCTCACCTTGGAGTCTGTTAGAAATGCAAGCTCTCAGGCCCACCCACACCAGTGCCCTGGAATCTGCACTGTCACAGGATCCCAGGGTGCAAGTTCGGCAAGCTTTGAGATGACTAATCCAGAGACCCCTTGTTTGGTCCACACCATTCCTATTATCCCATCAACAGATCACACTACCAGTTATTCAGGAGGTAAGTGCAGCCCAGAAATGTTAGGCCCAAACATAAGTGAGTTGAATGCGAGATTCCACAGCTGACAGGGCTTAGAGGGAGGTGTGAACTGAGGTCTGTCTCCTAATGCACCACCTCCTGGTCAGAACAGGTGGACCATGTGGAGCTGGACACGCTGAAAGGGGTGGGGCCAGCTGGCCTTTACCAATCCTTAGATTCTTTCTCCCAAACATTTCAAAGGGAAACAAAATCATCCTCTGAGAGCCCTCAACCTGAACTCTGCCTGAAGTTGAATTTTTTTTTTTTAAAGAATAGCTGGTTCTCAAATTTTCTGCTTTGCCCACACACCAGAAGGAGGAAAATATACTTTCAGCAAAAGTGGCTCCCAAGGGCAGAATGGGTGGAAATGGAAGGGGCAAGGTGGGTATGATTAGAAAAAAGCCTCCCAGGTAATTGCACAGACCTGCACAATCTCAACACAGGGCCCTTGCCCACCACCTGTGTTTCTAAAGTCACAGGGGCTAACCCATCACGTGTATTCAGCAGAATTACACCAGCTCTCATTTTAGACCGTAGGTTTGCCCATCCCACCCTGACTAAGTCAGAATTTGAGGTTAGGGCCAAGCTGTGCACTCTCAAGTTCTCCAGTTTTAAACTAAAGCTTGAGAAGTTCAGAGGAAGATAGATAATTATTGCTTTCGAACTTGGTCTGTGCATTTGTATACCTGTGGTCAGGAAAGACAATTTGTATTGTTCAAAACAAATAAATACCATTTCAGCTCTCCCACTCTGCCCCGTGTAAGCATCTGACCAAAGTCCTTTGCAGATCATCTGTGGGATAAAGGCATGGAGGGAGCCCAGCCACCGTATATACACAGGTGTGCAATGGACATTTGTTGAATGAATGAGTAAAGGCATGTCTCCTGGGGATCCCACCTTAGGCTTTTCTGTCCCAGGATAAATTACAAGAACCCCCCAAATGGGCTGGACTTCTTTCTTGAGCTTTAGACCAATTAGGGGGCAATATCAGTCTTTAGTATGTGCCCCACAGTCGGCTACTCAGATGCAGAACTTGATTGTCAAGGCCAAATTCACCCTCTCTCTGGTTTGGCTTGTCAACGGGGAGCCTAAGCCAGACCTTTAAACTCCAATCTACAAGATGCCCAAGTTGCTGGCATTCAGAAATGTCAAGTCCTAAGAGACAGGACTCCTTTGGCTGTGCTTAGGATATGCTGCACACATCAGGTCTGTCTGGACCAGCTGACTGTTTATCTCTGCAGAGACAAAAGGTTCCAAGGCTTGACACCAAACTCTTTCTTGCTTGGTGGACTTTTGGACTTTGTTTATCCCTTCTACCCCTCTCCCTTCCTGAAATGAATACTCCTTGGTTCATCTGGTCTCGACCAGTAAATGACAATGGGAAAGGGGTCCAACCTCACTAAGTGCCTTGTGCAGCTACCACCAAGCTCCGCGGTCCCTTTATCTTCCCCATCTAGGTAAGGTGAAACGAAACCCAGGGCTCTGGGAGCTAGTTACAAAGACGCACTGCTAGTGCTGAGCACACAGCCAGCTGGAGACAGAATGTCAGGAGGACAGACAGGTTCTCAAAGCAAACTCCAGATGGCCGCCCTTCTCCTGCTTCCTGGATGGGGAGTAGGGGTATGTTTTCATTTGGAACCCACAGGGCCAAAGTTGCAGATGAAGCTGCTTCACTGAGCTGGCTATTTCGGGTGCTCTTCTGATCTCGAGGTGACGTCTCTTTGACCACCAGCTTTCCACTTGTTCCCACCCATTCCCTCTGTGCACTCAGCAGCAGCTTGTGGAAACACAACACAGTGTGTGGACCGCGAGGCACAGGTGCCTTGAGAGGATGAATGGCCATCGTAGATGAAAGCAGCCCTGTCTTACGTTTTTTAATGACAAAAAATGCTTTTGGTTGCACCACTTGGCATGTGGGATCCTAGTTCCCCAAAGAGGGACTGAACTGTGCCCCCTTACATTGGAACAATGGGGTCTTAACCACTGGACCACCAGGGAAGCCCCAGCAGCCCTGTCTTAAGCCAGGTGAGGTCAAAAGACTCAACTTTCTTCCATTTGAGTACTACCTTTGAGAACAAAGGACACAGACAACAATTTCTTTTTGAAATGTTAACAGTAAGGAAGGGCTTAGCTTTGCCAGGATTGTCAAGCACATGTATGTTATGGGCAACATTAGAAGCCAGCAGATCTCTGGGTAATCTGTCAGTGATCATGTGGAGGGTGAAACCATGGAATGGTTAGGGTCCTTAAAATGTCAATATCCTCTCAAAGAACACCAAGCCGTGCAAAAGCTGAACAACGTCCGCATGCATGGTAAGCTGCTTCAGTCATGTCTGACTCTTTGTGACCCCAAGGACTGTAGCCCGCCAGGCTCTTGTGTCCATGGGATTCTCCAGGCAAGAACACTGGAACGGGTTACCATTTCCTCCTCCAGGGAGTTTTCCGGACCCAGGGATCAAACCTGTGTCTGTCTCCTGCATTAGCAGGCATGTTCTTTACCACTAGCACCACCTGGGAAGTGTTCATCACGCTTGGCCTTCTAACGATAAGCCAATTACAGAGTTTTCTGCGCATATTTAACTTTCAGATGTTGACACTTTGTAAGGCCATACTGCCTATGGGGCAGCAATGCACTCATTTATTGCTCTGTCCTAATAAGTGCTAAGTGCCTTAACCGTTCTTAACCATCTTAAAGGCCCTGGCCTCCTCTCCCCAGAGCAGGGCACCACACAAAATGTAACATGGACACAGAGCCAGGGCAAAGAGTCTGTCTCTCCCCCTCATTCACAGTCTGAGCCACGACAAGGTGTAGTCACCTCTGCTCAAACGCAGACTCAGGCATGTATGCCAGAGGGGAGACAGGTGCAAGGTATACCAGACAGCCATGAGTTTGGGGCCCCCAGGATTGCTCGGAGCCCCTCACCCAACACTGCTGCCACATTGGGTGCGTCCGGGAGCCTTTCCCAAGGCCCCCGGTGTCTGTGGAGGGAGCCTGGCCATTCCTCTGTCCTGGGGGCTCAGTGAACAACAACCACGTTCAAAAACTGAAAGAAAGAACTGGGCTCGTTTCCTTGTAGCTTTGCAAAGGCACTTCAAGTTCTAACACTGCATGGTTCTAGAACGCTAGGAGGAGAGGCAAAGAGGAAGGCGCAGGAAGAGAAGTGTAAGACTGATAGAGAAAATAGTGTCCTCAGAAACATTAAAACCCTTTCTCCCTCCTTCTCTGTGTAATCGCCCTGTAAACTCCATAGAGGAGCTGACTGCTCTTACAGCGCTCAGGTTAGCTTTCCAAAGGCTTTCTCCCAAACATGGAGAACGGATTTCATTCTTTTGAAGAAGAGCATCTGCCCTCCTTAATGTGCCCTGAGTCCCACCTGGAGACCCCTTGCTAAACTGCCTAACTAAGAGCTTACGTTTCCTAGGCAGTCATTCTAATAGGTTTAAGCTTGGACACATCCATCAATTGCAAGAAAACACAGATGGCCAGTAATTCCCAACCAGTTAGCTCTGAGTCCTGTGAAAAAGAGAGCCAGAGGCCGAGGAAGGGCAGGCAAGGGACAGGGACCAGCATTTATTAAGCACACCGATTAGGCACTGTTCACACATTATCACATCTGATCCCAATGACAATCCTGCGAGGCAGTTAATAATGCTCTCATCTGACACGTGAGGAAAGCAGGGCTTAGAGAGGGACCACAGCAAGGTCACCCACTGCCGGCGAGTGGGATAAAGTCCAGCGTAGCCAACTGAAGGCTCAAGTGCACTTCACTTAGGAGAGAAGTCTCAGAAAACACAAATTAGACAACTGCCCTGTGAGATGATGTGAGTGTTTATGCACCACGTGTGTTCCAAATTTGGGATTCTCTGGATCTAAAAGCCGCACCACCACCACCACCACCACCACCATACTGCTACTGTCTGCTTCCTCACCGATGCCCCAGGTTACCTGGGGACACCGCCCTCCCGGGGAGGTCAACACATCAGAACTACAGCCTTCCTCCCAGTAGGGGCCAGGGACCAGCGGGACATACAGCCAAGCGTTCAGAGCTTCGTGTGGCAGCCCCTGCCCTAAAGGCTCAGGCTCGTCCTTCTCCATCCATCCAGAGAAGCAGTGAGTAGGCCTACTGCCCTTGCATAACTTGGCCCGCGAGCCCCTGCTCGGTCAGCTCCATGAACATGCTCTTCCTAGGGACCCGAAAGGATTCTGGAGGACAGTTCATCCTTGTTTAAACACTCCTATCATGCTGAGGAAGACACAAAGCAAACAAGGACGCATTCCCTCCGCCTCCACAACCAGTTCGCCACCAGCTGCTTCTTCAGAGTCAAGAGGAGGGACACCCACGTGCGCTCCTGTCGCAGAGTGGCTGCCGGTTCTGGGAGCCTCTCCTCCATGCTCCCAGGAGCTCCTCAGCATACATTTCCTGAACAAGATGGTTAGAAATAAGCACAAGGGGAAGAAGGGTAGTTTGCAAGGCAGTTAGATTTTTTTTTTTCAAGGGCAATAATAAAATGGAGAGTAAGAGAAAGCTGCAGATTCCTGGAGATGAAGGCAGGTTAGGATGCGGAGTGAGAGGCACGGGGCCTGGCCCTCCTATGGGGATCTTACACTCCTGTGTTACTGCCTCGTGCCTGTCATCATCTCATCACCCCTTGTCTCCACCCTTCAGGGATGCTTCCAAAGGTTCTTTTCTTCTCTAAAGCTCTTTGGATGCTAAGACTCTTAATCTGAGATGGGAGTTAAGATTGTACCAGTAATTCTGCGGCTTTTTTCCTCCTTCTCTTTAAATTGAGGCTTATGCTCTGGTATCAGCAAGCACAAGCTCATTATAGGACAATTTGTAAATTAGAGAAACAAAGAAAAATTTAAGCAGAATATCACTGTGCAAAGATAACCACTGCTACCACTTTTGGTGGATTCCCTTCTAGGATGTTTCCTATGTGTTTAATTAATATGTGTATAGCTGATTATTCATAAAGACACACATGGTGTTTGTCTAATGGTGCCACAGTATTACAAACTCTTTCAAACTCTCTTCATGCGCCATCTAACACACTATCATATGGACACAGCGTGCTAACCCCCAAGTGGGGGATGTTTCGTGGGCTGGGAGGAGCTTCTGCTATTTAGGGGCTTATTTCAATTCATTTCATTATAAACATCCTAAAATCACCTTCTATGGTAGCAATAAAACCTTACCATTGTACCCTGTGCTGTACTTAGTCGCTCAGTAGTATCTGACTCTTTGCAACCCCATCGACTATAGCCCGCCAGGCTCTTCTGTCCATGGGGATTTTCCAAGCAAGAATACTAGAGTGGATTAGCATGCCCTCCTCCAGGGACTGAACCCAGGTCTCCACATTGCAGGCAGATTCTTTACCATCTGAGCCACCAGGAAAGCCCAAGAATACTGCAGTGGGTAGCCTATCCCTTCTTCAGGGGAACTTCCCAACCCAGGAATCGAACCAGAGTCTCCTCCATTGCAGGTGGATTCTTTACCAGCTGAGCTATCCGGGAAGCTCTCCATTCTATCCTATGTGCTCACAATGCTTATATCCACGTGTCTAAAAAAGACCCCAAGTAAGTTAGCTTAAACTCATAATGCCTTTGTTTTTGAAAGTAAATCAGGAGGCTTTATTGTTTTTTTTCATGTACACACTTGTGATAAACAGATGGCAACTCAGGGGCCTAGGGAGTGAAGGACCACAGACATTAAGCCCCTGAACTGTGCGGTCAGAAAGGAAGCAATAGACTGTTTCTTACATCTCTGATTGACAGAGGAGGTGGGAGTTTTCTAGGTAGTTTCTTTCATCTGCAGATAAACCATTCTCACCTTTATTTTTTCCCCTCTAGCTTTGCTTTAATGTCTCTTTAGAGATTTGTCCTGACATCAACCTGTCAGGACCCTCAGGTACAAAGGGCCAGCAGATCACAAGCCAGAATTCAGTGGGAATGTCCACTGTTCACTGTGGGGCCTTTAACAGAACTGTCCAGACTCGGGACAGCACCCCAGCTCCTTCAGTGGAGGAGCCCTTCCCACATTCTCAGTGTTTAAGTGGGTCACCTTCACTAGTTAAGGGTGAGAGTCTGAAGAACACGGGCTCTGGAGGAAGGCTGGCAGGACCTAAACTTTGGCTCTGCCACTTACCAAGAGCTTTGACTTTGGGCAAATGGCCCCCTTGATCAGGTCTCAGTCTGTAACAGGGGACAGAAATCACTCTGGCCTCATGAGTCAGATATTTCTAAAACGGGATGTACAGGGCTTGGCACACGGCAAGTCCCATCTGTTCCTGCGGTGGTCATACAGACTGGGCCCTCCCTCAGTACAACACAGACGGGATCCTCAGCCTTGAGTCTCCACACCTGGCAGCACCATTACCAAACACACCAGCGGGGGGCGAGGGCAGGAGGAGGGGCTGTGGCCAAGCACTGCCACACTGCAGGCCAGAAGCTAGAGCCACCCAAACTCAGATACAGAAAGAGAGGTGGGACACCGTAGTGTTAATATTCATCCCTGGTGAAGAAGAGAATAGATTCATCCAGCCATTCAATAAAAATGTAACTAGCACTAACTACATGGGTATCTTGAGGTAGGCTCTGGAGCTAAAATGGGAGCAAAAGAGTTGTGGTTCCCTGCCTCTCCGAGCTTATAGTCTGGAGATGAGGGGGGTGGGGATAGCAGTGTAGGTACAGCTATTTATTTTTTTAATTAAAAAAATTTTTTTAAGTTATATTAATAGTTTTATTGAGATTACTTCAGGGCCATGTATGTAACACATATGAATTTATTTCATTCTTGCAACAGCCTTCTAAGGTGGCATTATTATGACGCTGTTTGATGGATGAGAAAACACAGGCACAGAGAGGTTAACCAGCTTGCCCAGGATCACACAGCCAGTATGGACAGAGTCAGCATTTGAACCTGGTAGTCTGGCTCCAGAACCCAAGTTCTGCATGTACAGTTGCCTTCTGTCTCTGTAGGCAGTTATGAATCAAATAATCATCCAAATGTAAAAATGCAGCTAGAACTTGCACTGCAAAGAAATGGTTAAGAGCCTGTGGGCCTCCATGATGCTAGCAGTGTGGGTGGAGGTGAGTTTGACTGAGTCAGGGAAGGTTTCTCTGAAGAGGTGAGGCTTGTGGCTGAGAATTCCAGGAAGAGGAGGCGTTAATTAGCCAAAGAAGAGAGGCGAGCATTCCAGGCAACAGGGATTGCATGTGCCAAGGGCCTGTGGTGGGGCAGAGCAGGGAGAGTTTATAGGACAGAAAGATCAGTGTGTCTGCAGCCCGGGTGGGGAGGGGCAGAATGATTGAGAGGAGCCCAAAGGAATCATTAGACACCTGGCCACGGCAGGACCCTGTGGGCTGAAAGGAGTTTCCTTCCTACCCTCTGAGCCATCCTAAATCAATGAAGGGAATGAAGAACAGATCTGCATTTGAAAAGGACATAGGGCTGCAGTCTAGTCAGGCTGGAGAAGGGCCAGACCAGGTAAGTAGTGCAGCAAGAGACAAAGGTGGCCTGACAACAGGAGAAAAGTGAAAGCGAAAGGGGGCTCAGTCCTATCTATTTGTTACCCCATAGGACTGTTGCTGCCAGGCCTCTCTGTCCATGGAATTCTCCAGGCCAGAATACTGGAGTGGGTAACCGTTCCCTTCTCCAGGGGACCTTCCCAAGCCAGGTCTTCTGCATTGCAGGCAGATTCTTTACCAGCTGAGCCACCAAGGGAAGCCCAAGAATACTGGAGTGGGTAGCCTATCTCTTCTCCAGAGGATCTTCCCAACCCAGGAATGGAACCAGGGTCTTCTGAATTATAGGCGGATTCTTTACCAGCTGAGCTACTAGAGAAGCCCAGCTAATGAGAGAGCAGTGGACAAATCAGAGATAACTAGAAGATAGCACAACTAGGATCAAAAGAATGAAAACAAATACTGCTCTGTGAATTTCACTGCAGCACTACTCACAGAGCTGAAAGACAGAACCGATCAAGTGCCCATCACTTGATGAACAGATAAACAAGTGTGCCATTTCCATATGTTGAAACAGTACTGAACTACCCCCTAAATGATACCTGCTACCTCGTGAATGAGCCTCGAAAACATACGAGGGAAAGTAAACAGATTCAAAAGGCCAAATATTGTATGAAATGTCCAGAGCAGGTGAACTCATAGAGACACAAAGCAGACTGGTGGTCACCAGGTGCCCAGGGGAGGGAGGGAGGTGGACTGACCTCTCAATAGGTACCAGTCATTTTTTTCTAGATGATGAAAATGTCTTGGCACTATACCGTGGCAGCAGCTGCACAGAGGTGTGAAGCTACAAATGTCAATGAATTATTCACTTTCAAGTGGACTCTTGATTAATTTTATGGTTTATGTGAATAGTTTAAAAAGTGACTTCGGCAATGGACTAGATGTCTAAGATAAAGCAGAGGAACCATTCTCTTATTCAACAAATGCCGTGTGCTATTCTAGGTACAACTGTGATGGTGGGCTGTCCCTGGATCAGGTGGGGAGTAGAGGAGCAGGAATACTGCACTGGGGAGGTTGCCTCTAGACAGGGTTACCCCAGCCTTCTCTCCACATGGTTATAATGCACGTGGAAGAGGCCTGCACAGCCTGGTAATTCTTGGACTATAGAAGCCTTGCTGAAGCTTTAAAAAAAAAAGACAGATTTAGGGCAAATAAAATAAGTCCTCTGTCCCAAATTAGACACCACACTTGTGAGTAATGATTGAAACTATTATTCTAAGTGGAGCAGTTCTGAAAATAGCAGAGTTTTGGAGAATTTTTGTGGCTATTTTAGAAGTGTGCAAGAGAACTGCAGGCAGTTATGTACCCCACGTCAGAGCAGAAATCCTGGGATGGTCATCCCATGGCTTGCACCCAATATGCCATTCCACAGATCCTAATGTTTCTACATGGCTAGAGAAACATGCCAACAATGAAGGTGGATAGCATAGAGTTGCAGCTGGTGCTTCCTACTGACACACTGAACCAAAAATTCAACAGGAAACGTCAACCATATATATTACAACATTGTACTTGTAAAGCAAAAAGGCATCTTCATCAAGCAGATGTTAACATTTCCTAAGACAAACCATGGTGACTTAGCCAACCACAGTTCTTTCTTTTCTCAAGTCTTCTTTCCTCTTTGACGTTTTCAAGTGAACAGGCTCAAAGAATAAGATGGGTATAGATGGAGGAAGGACGGTCTCTAAGCACCAACAAACCACCCCACAGCACAACTGGTTACTAACAGCATTTGTATTCACTAGCAAGAGAAAGGGTGGGGGCAAAGGGGGAGAAAGACAGCATAAAAGGGTGGGAAACGACTAGTAGGTATTTAAATCAGAAGAAAATCATGGAGGAGCAGAACAAAGCTGGCACTTTACGTTAGTACCCCATCCCTCATCTCCCACACGGACACCTACATATTTTTTAAAACCACAAGGATACATTTTCTCAATCCACAAACACTAAAGACTAGATCTCTCTTAGACTCACTCTACGGCAAGGCTCCAGCACTTCCTGTATGTGCTTCTGTGAAGAACGCAGAGTTATTTAGGAACTGTCACATTAAAACAGAATTAGTACTTAGGGATCCTCAGGGAGACTGCTCTGGTGGCCATTTTTCTCATAAAATGCCAGCCTCCAGCTATATTCTAAATGATGTTTATGCAGCCTCTCATCCTCAAGAGCAATAATCATAAAGACTTCAAAGCTGTGGGTGAAAGTATTACAGATTCCTGACTTATTTTATTTTGATTTGCATTATCCAAATCCTAGTCACTAAAGCCTGCATATTTCCTATTTTATTTCAGGGCAAACCACATAGATTTGATTGTTCTTTTCTGTGTGGGCAGCCAGGGATAGAAAGACCTACAATTTTTCACCCCCAGACACTTTATGGCAGCAAGAACCAAAGGCGAAGTTCATGAAACAGCGTCCCATCTTAGAGAATGTTCTGAGACTCCTTGATTCTCAATTTTCTGTGCTAATGGGAGGAAAGGAGAGACAGACCCCCAAACTATCTTTCAGTTAACCTCCCATCATGTTTCTGGCCAAAGGAAATTAAAATTAGCCAAACTGCCTGGCTTTTCAGGCTTTTCAGGCTCCCTTCAAATTACTGGAAGTGGGTGGAGTGACAGCTAACAGGACAGAGGGGAGTGTCACAGAGACCAAGCTGCACCCAGATGAGAGCCACGCGGATGCCAGGGCCATGCCCTGCAGGCACGACGATGGATGCCTTTACTGGCACGCTTGCCACATGCCAAGCACCACTGCTGGCTCTTCACACGCACCATGGGATGAGGCCATACCATGGCTCTGCGAGGAGGAGTATCCTTGCTCAAGAAAGGAGGAATACAGGGCCAGAGGGGTTAAGATCACCCATAGGGCAAAGGCTGAGCCAGGATCCAAGTCCACGCCCATGAATGGGTTTGGAAGCTACTCGGCTTCCAGATGAAGCAACTACAAGGAGGGCAGTCAAAGGGTCAAACTTGCATTTCAGGAGGGTTACTCTGGTAACCATACAAATGAAGGACCGAGACAAAAATCACAGAGACCAGGTAGTAATTGCATATGTTTTAACTTTTCTCTCCACATTCACAGTTTTTAGAAATTTCACTTTTCTAGAAAGTCATACTATAAGTATCACTTTAAATGGGGGTGAACTTTATCAATTCAGCACATGTGTAAGTGCACACACACATACACTTTTCTCTTCATAAATAAAAGGTGATTAAGTGCTGTTACTAAATAAATTAAGCACCAAAACGACATTTTAAAATGTCCCTGCCACATCTTAACATGAAGGCTAAAAATAAGTGTTACTTCTTCTTCTCTTGTTCACAAGTACAGCCAAGCAAGCTAAGTGTATAAAAAGGATGTCTGGGTGATGAGGAAGAAAATGAACAATCAATACACAGCAATTTGGTTTCAGCCAGATGGAGAGAGGGAGTGAGACAAAACATGTCTGACAGAGAAGATCAGCAGTAATGTTAAAACTACTGTCTCATGGTTTCATAATAAAAAAAGCAGGAGGGAAGGCTCCAGCACCCCCACCCACTCAGCCTCAGAGTTGGTGCAAATTTGGGAACTCAGGCAAAACCCCAGAAATTGTTACCTTCCCTTCCAGGTTCAGCCCTTCAGCTTATAAATGGTGGGGACGTTGTTTTAGTCCTGAGTACTTCTGGTCCCTCTGGATCCAGTGGGATGTATCAGGAAGATGCTCTGTGACCCAATAGCGTTTCTACAGACCACTGAAATCTGGTGACTGATCACTCGTGTAGGAAGCCACTAACCAGTGCCTAGGAGGGCAGGCACTTTTAGAGGAACTCATACATGGGGAGCTGCTTTGTTTCTTCCGGCTGTCTTCTTCCAACCTAGTTAATTCTGCATATGAAAATAAGCCTGCATTTCATGGACAAAGGTTAGTGGGGACAGACCTAGGACAAGAGAAGAAACTCACCACTGAGTGTGGTGAGGAAACGAGTCTAGAATCTAGAAAGAGGTCTTGGATTATTCTCATAAAGGATATCTGTATATTGTTCTGAATTTCTACAAAGATAGATCAACACCTTTAAAGGTGGGCTGGATGCTTTCCCAGAAGTCTGGAGTCCGGTTAAGGTCCAAACTCACCATTTCAATGTCTCCCAAAGATTCACAAAAAATATTTTATCAACTGTAGGAAGTACTCATTCTAAGTGGGTAGTTAACAATCTGATAAGATCTCTCCAGAATTAATTCTGGCAAAGCTGGCCTTAATGACCAACTCAATCAGGATGATTTTACCTGAGAACATCCAGCATAAATCTTTTTAGCAGCTGAGCCAGAGAGTTTCACTTGTCTGCCCTTCTGTCTTATTTAAAATTCCCAACTGGCCTACACTTTGCTGAATCAAAGTCATGCTCTCAAGAAGTGAATGAATGAATCATTCACAAAACATCTCAGAATTCTCTAAAACACTGAATTGAAAGTTCTCTCAGTACCAACTCATTGTTAGCATTTCTCAGCATGCTTCTGATAACAGAAGCTTTTGAGGGTGGGCCAAATAAAATAGGAAATTGCATATAACTCCTGTCATCATGTCTATGTGAGTGTTTGTATAAGATGATGGCTACATGCAACAATTTTGAGGGGGATGCAATGAGTTGGCATATTTTCTTACTGTTGAAAAGCAAAAAAGAGTTAAGAGATTAAAGAGGCAGGAGGGAAAAGTGCTTAGCATATACCCCAGCGTAAGCAGAGCCTTTCCAGTGCTGGAAAAAAAATCCTAGAGCAAGCTGTCTGCCCCTCTTTCAAGCCAAAAAAATGGTTTCGAATAGCAGATTTTAAGTATTTCTGACCATGACTCATAGCAATAAATAAAATTTTATATGGCAATCCAATATAATGCTATCTGTCCTCCTGCCAACTATGTATGTATATACCTGTATCTATCTATCCATATATCCTTCTATCTATCCATTTATTCATCCATCTACCCACTCATCCATCCATCCATCCATATACATATAGTGAAACAAATGATGGTTATAACTTACTCAATTGATTTCATAACCTATAATTTGAGAATCAAGCTCAAATATTTCTTACTACAAAGTCTCTGGTCTTACTATAATATCATAAGCCGCTGGATCATGGAAAAAGCAAGAGAGTTCCAGAAAAACATCTATTTCTGCTTTATTGACTATGCCAAAGCTTTTGACTGTGTGGATCACAATAAACTGTGGAAAATTCTGAAAGAAATGGGAATACCAGACCACCTAACCTGCCTCTTGAGAAATCTGTATGCAGGTCAGGAAGCAACAGTTAGAACTGGACATGAGACAACAGACTGGTTCCAAATAGGAAAAGGAGTACGTCAAGGCTGTATATTGTCACTCTGCTTATTTAACTTCTATGCAGAGTACATCATGAGAAATGCTGGACTGGAAGAAACACAAGCTGGGATCAAGATTGCCAGGAGAAATATCAATAACCTCAGATATGCAGATGACACCACCCTTACGACAGAAAGTGAAGAGGAACTCAAAAGCCTCTTGATGAAAGTGAAAGAGGAGAGTGAAAAAGTTGGCTTAAAGTTCAACATTCATAAAACGAAGATCATGGCATCCGGTCCCATCACTTCATGGGAAATAGATGGGGAAACAGTGGAAACAGTGTCAGACTTTATGTTTTTGGGCTCCAAAATCACTGCGGATGGTGACTGCAGCCATGAAATTAGAAGACGCTTACTCCTTGGAAGAAAAGTTATGATCAACCTAGATAGCATATTCAAAAGCAGAGACATTACTTTGCCAACTAAGGTCCATCTAGTCAAGGCTACGGTTTTTCCTATGGTCATGTATGGGATGTCAGGGTTGGACTGTGAAGAAGGCTGAGCACTGAAGAATTGATGCTTTTGAACTGTGTTGTTGGAGAAGAGTCTTGAGAGTCCCTTGGACTGCAAGGAGATCAAGCAGTCCATTCTGAAGATCAGCCCTGGGATTTCTTTGGAAGGAATGATGCTAAAGCTGAAACTCCAGTACTTTGTCCACCTCATGCGAAGAGTTGACTCATTGGAAAAGACTCTGATGCTAGGAGGGATTGAGGGCAGGAGGGGAAGGAGATGACCAAGGATGAGATGGCTGTATGACATCATGGAATCGATGGACGTGAGTCTGAGTGAACTGAGAGATGGTAATGAACAGGGAGGCCTGGTGTGCTGTGATTCGTGGGGTCACAAAGAGTAGGACACGACTGAGCAACTGAACTGAACTGTGCTGTACTTTCATTTCTGTCTTTGTCAAAACCAAATGAAATGTTTTGCTGGACTTTATGTAGATAATGCCTTAGAAGTCTCCTGAAACAAATGAAAGTGTGTCACTGAAGTTGAACGAGCTTTGGAACACTGAGTAAGTATGTGCCACTTGTAACCCAATCCCAAATAAAATGTGGCATATATGGGCTCAGTCGTGTCTGATTCTCTGCAACCCCATGCACTGTAACCTGCCGGGCTCCTCTGTCCACGGGATTTTCCAGGCAAGAATAAGAAGGTTGTCATTTCCTTCTCTAGGGGATCTTTCTGACCAGAGATTGAACCCACGACTCCTACCTCTCCTGAACTGGCAGGTGGATTATTTACCACTTGTGCCACCTGGGAAGCCCCTTCATTAAAACATGGTGCTCAGGAATATAGTCAGTTTTCAAAATCCACCTGTTTCTAACAAGATTAGCAGCTAATTTTTCACCAGAAACAATGAAGGTCAGAAGGCAGCAGAATGACATAGTCGAAGTGCTGACAATGAAGAATCTCATATCAAGAAAAAAAACTTTCAAAAATGAAGATGAAATACACTCCCAGACTAAAAGCAAACAAGAAAACTATGAGAATTTGTCCCTGGCAGAACTTCCTAAGAAGAAATACCAAAAACACTTTGTCAGGCTGAAAGCAAGTGACACCACAGATGAGGCCAGAAAAATTCTCTTTAGTTGATGATAAACTGATTCTTAGCAAAGCATGGAGAGGGTTGATTTTTCAAGGCCCCCTCGACTTTCAAGCATGAATGAAATGATCCTTCTGCTCTTGTTATAGGCCTTGTTTTGGCCCCCACCTAAGTTTGCATTCCATATAGCTATTATAAGATTTCTCTTCTTTTGCTCTATAAATCCAGAATCAATTAGGAGGCTAAGAAGTAATGAAGATGTTAGTATGAAGACAAAGAAATGGAATCATCAAGGAGTGTCCCCAAGGACAATCATCGCAGGTAAAAGACAGCAGTTGATTCAGGCTCCCCAGTTCATGCAGCTCACCTGGATAAGACAAGCTCTAGGAATGATTTCCTTCCTTTCCCCACTCCTAAATTCACAGCACTGTATTGAAATGGCTGCAAAACTTTTAAAAATATTTTTAACACAAAATCATTATTTATGCATTATAAAAACAGGATTGACTCATTAGAAAAGACCCTGATGCTGGGAAAGATTGAAGGCAGGAGGAAAAGGGGACGACAGAGAATAAGATGGTTGGATGGCATCACTGACTCGATGGACATGAGTCAGAGCAAGCTCTGGGAGTTGGTGATGGACAGGGAAGCCTGGTGTGCTGCAATCCATGGGGTCACAAAGAGTTGGACACAACTGAGCAATTGAACTGATAGAAACCTAACTAGGTACATATGCCAAAAAATGGGGAATTGCATATATAATTTTTAAGTACAATATAAAATTATTTTGCAATAATTTTTAATAGAAAGCAAAAAACATTTTTAGTAAAAATACTTTGGGTTAGAAGTTGGTAAGAGTAAACCATGATTTATTAGATTAACTGGGGATAGGGGCTAGGCTCCTAAGGGTTAAGGACAACTCAAAAGGGATAGAGACTGGTTGTGTAAGGTGGGAATTTACATTCAGGATAACTATGAGTACAGAACTTCCCTGGAGGCCCAGTGGTTAAGACTCTGCACTTCCAATGCAGGGAGCATAGGTTCAATCCCTGGTCAGGGAATTAAGATCCCACATTCTGCAGGGTGCAGCAAAAAAAAAAAAAAAAGAAAAGAAAATCAACACAAAGATAACTATGAGTACATAAAAGAAGAGAAATAGGACAGCAGCAAAGAGAAAAGTAGGACAAGTAGGAACACATTTCAGATTTCAGGAGACCTAAAGGTGTCTCACGTTACCAGGGAAGAAAATGATGCTAGAAAGAAAGAAATGAAGAATGGGGTCTCGGGTATTCTGTGAACCAGATAATCTCCTTAGAATAACCAATCTGGGATCAAGCCATAAATCACAGTAGGATAACCCAAGTGATGCTGTTTCTGTACCAATGGGATGCAGTCTCATCTAACATCTGACTGGCCTCTTACCACGTGGAGGACCCTCCCTGCAGGCCTGAGCACTCTGCCTTCCTGGGAAGGGTGAGCCATCCACTCCATGACACATTTCCTCACTAGGCTACCATTTTGCAATGAGAGAAGGTATTTCAGCATTTCTGAAATGAGTGCAACTGCTAATGTTTTCCTCAACACTGACATGAGTCACAGGTAGATAGGAAAGATAACAGTCTTGCTAACAGCTAGACTATATGGATCTCCTAGCCCAGCACAAAGCCTGACGCAAGTACTTAATAAAAATTGGTGGAAAGAATGCATACATGCACTTTTACATAGTTGTAATTAGAGCAGGCACAACTGCTTATCCTCCTTTTCGTAAACATTATATCAAATCTATACAAAGCTTAATGATTATCAGTTTTAATAGCCACTACACACCAGTCCATGGGCAGACCTACCATAGACTGTTTAAACTCACCCTTCCCACTGAGCAGTGAGCTGCCTGCAGTGATTCATAATTATAAAGCATGCTGTCAAGTGCTTTTCCACATTTTTATGGATTGTTTCCTCTAGATACACTCCTAGGAATCTACCTTGGTCATAGCATAGGGATATCTCAAAGGCAATGAAACACAGTGCCCCAGAGCTTACAAATGGACAAGGCCTTATCACCACGCTCCTCAATGAATGCGGAGGCTGGTGCTGTCACAACTTCAGCATTACATACTATTGTTTAAAAACCGTTACCAATGTAATAGTACACTTAAAATGATCCCTTATTGTTTACTTTAATTATCTTTGAAAGCTAATAAAGCTAAAAGCAATTTAAACGTCCTATTTGTGAACTTTACTTTTTGCTCACTTCAAATAAATGCTTTTCATAATAAGAGAAAGGTAGTGGGAGCCCCTAAATATACATGGTATATTGTGATGGTTTTAAAAGAATAGGAGAAAATTTAAAAGATCAAGAATAAAGAAAACAAGGAGTTCAATGAACTGTGAAGCCTGGCCCATAATTCACCAAGATGCTCCATTTTCTGGCAGCTGAGGGGCCTGCAGGGGATTCCAGCCAAGGGCCCTTTCCCGAATGGGGTCAGGACCCAAGTGTGCAGTCTGCAAAGTGGAGCTGGTGAGCAGCTGGTTGCAGTGGCCTCGTGGGCCTGAGCTAGACTCCAAGCAGTGAACAGGGGGAGGCTGAGCTCCACAGGGGCCCCCATTTCTGCTCATTAGCCCTTCAAGGAAGTAGCAAGCTGTCTGCTGGAAGGGATTTAGCCAGGACATGAGTACAAAGAGTTTAACCATAATTAGGCACTGATTGGCTCACCCCACTTAAAAAAATCTAACAAATACATGAATACTGATTATTCAAGATGGCATTCAAATTAAGCTCTGACTATGGGCTTCTCTAGCTTCCCTGGTGGCTCAGTGGTAAAGAATCCACCTGCAATGCAAGAGACAGAGGTTCAGTCCCTGGGTTGGGAAGATCCCCTAGAGGGCATGGCAACCCACCAGTATTCTTGCCTGAAAAATTCCATGGTCAAAGGAGCTTCGCAGAGTACAGTCCCTGGGGCTGCAAAGAGTCAGACACAACTGAAGCGACTGAGTATGCATGCATGCATGGGCTTCCTCGGTGGTTTAGCCATAAAGAATCCTCTTGCAGTGCAGGAGATTTGATCCTGGGTCAGGAAGATCCCCTGGAGAAGGAAATGGCAACCCACTCCAGCATTCTTGTCTGGGAAATCACATGGACAGAGGATCCTGGCAGGCTACAGTCCATGGGGTGGCCAAAGAGTTGGAGATGACTTAGTGACTAAACAACAGCAATGTGAAGGACTAGGCACGGGAGAAAAACAAATCCAGGCTGCTGAAGAATCTTACTCTGATATTTTAAAATCCACACAGAGTACTATTTTGTAAAAGGCACATTTTATGTTAAGATTCTTGAAGCAATTTATTGTGACGCTGACCCTACAGTGGGTGTGTTTGCAACACGTTCTGTCCTCTTCCGTGTTCCTCATGGCCTTCGTCTGCAGTGGGCCCCCACTCTCTGCAGCCCTCACACCACTGAGAGTTCTCCTGTTCTCAGATGCTCCCCTGAGAGTGTCTGCATCCTGAACCCTGAGCCTCCAACTTCCTTCTCCAGCCTCCAGCCCATGTTCTCTGTCTTCCCTGTTGGACCAAAGTGCGCCCATGGAGACAAACAGCACAAGTCCTTGTCTGTTTTGCTACAAAGATGAGAAGACTTCGGTTTAAATTCTTCATCACCTGGACCAGGGACCAACTGTCTGGATCTGCTCCCAGTCCTGGAATATGCAGAGACAGAAGCTCCCATAAAGTCCACTGAAGCTACATTCAAATTAAGCTCTGACTATGGGCTTCTCTAGCTTCCCTGGTGGCTCAGTGGTAAAGAATCCACCTGCAATGCAAGAGACAGAGGTTCAGTCCCTGGGTTGGGAAGATCCCCTAGAGGGCATGGCAACCCACCAGTATTCTTGCCTGAAAAATTCCATGGTCAAAGGAGCTTCGCAGAGTACAGTCCCTGGGGCTGCAAAGAGTCAGACACAACTGAAGCGACTGAGTATGCATGCATGCATGGGCTTCCTCGGTGGTTTAGCCATAAAGAATCCTCTTGCAGTGCAGGAGATTTGATCCTGGGTCAGGAAGATCCCCTGGAGAAGGAAATGGCAACCCACTCCAGCATTCTTGTCTGGGAAATCACATGGACAGAGGATCCTGGCAGGCTACAGTCCATGGGGTGGCCAAAGAGTTGGAGATGACTTAGTGACTAAACAACAGCAATGTGAAGGACTAGGCACGGGAGAAAAACAAATCCAGGCTGCTGAAGAATCTTACTCTGATATTTTAAAATCCACACAGAGTACTATTTTGTAAAAGGCACATTTTATGTTAAGATTCTTGAAGCAATTTATTGTGACGCTGACCCTACAGTGGGTGTGTTTGCAACACGTTCTGTCCTCTTCCGTGTTCCTCATGGCCTTCCTCTGCAGTGGGCCCCCACTCTCTGCAGCCCTCACACCACTGAGAGTTCTCCTGTTCTCAGATGCTCCCCTGAGAGTGTCTGCATCCTGAACCCTGAGCCTCCAACTTCCTTCTCCAGCCTCCAGCCCATGTTCTCTGTCTTCCCTGTTGGACCAAAGTGCGCCCATGGAGACAAACAGCACAAGTCCTTGTCTGTTTTGCTACAAAGATGAGAAGACTTCGGTTTAAATTCTTCATCACCTGGACCAGGGACCAACTGTCTGGATCTGCTCCCAGTCCTGGAATATGCAGAGACAGAAGCTCCCATAAAGTCCACTGAAGCTAAAGATGAAGATAAATGAGACCAGAGAACACAGGCGGTGCTCACACTGAAGAGAGCACTGCACGAGAACCAAGTCCACCGGGGCAGGTCTTGATTCTACCAACACAACTGCTATGGGCCCAGGCAAGGACACTCAGCACTTCTGTGTCCTGTCTGCAAAGTGACAGGTGACAGAGCTGGACTCAGTGGATTAAACAGTCTCCCTCAGCTCTGACATTCTGGGATTCCATGTATGCCATTCAAGTGTATTTTTATAATTTTATCTCCCTTGGCATGTAGTGCAATTTAGGCACAGCATAAGCAATCAACTGCTGCACAAACTAAATTAACAGGAAATCTAAATCACAGAGAAAACACTCCAAAAGAGCATAATAACAGAGTTAGAGCTTATATATGTTGATCCCTGGGTTGGAAAGATCCCCTGGAGAAGGGCATGGAAACACACTCCAGTATTCTTGCCTGGAGAATCCCCATGGATAGAGGAGCCTGGCAGGCTACAGTCCATGCAGTCACAAAGAGTGGGACATGACTGAGCTACTAAGCATGCACATGTTTGCATATGTGTATCTTGATAACATACCACCATCAATTAGAGATGGAAGCACTTGGCATCCTTTGTTTATTCACACAAATCTATGTGATAATCATTTACCTCTTATTTCCTTCTGAAAATCTCCAGGAAGCTACTAACTACTTAAAAACAATTTAAAAAATTTTTTTTGATTTGGGGTATACCAATTAACAATGTTGTGATAGTTTCAGGTAAACAGTGAAAGGGACTTCGCCATACATATACATGTATACATGCTCCCCCAAATTCCCCCCCATTCAGGCTGCCACATAACATAGAGCAGCGTTCCATGTAGGAAATTACTAACTTCTAATTCCAACATTACTGACTGCTAGGGTTCAGTTGGAAAAGTCCCTTCTTCGCCACTGTGTGCAAACACCAAGTTCAATTTTTCTAGTCTGAGGCTTGTTGGTGAAATGTATATGCTTCATTTCACATGGAAAGCACAAGAGGCCATAGAGATCACCTGCTCTACCTGCAGGAAAACTGGACTAAGAGTGAGACTTCACAATGGAAATTCTAGGAAAAATGTCTAGCCGCAGCAGCAGCATGGAGACTGGCAGGCATTTTGTCCTAGACAATTTTGCAAACGGGGTGGGGGCCAAGGTGGGGTAGGACAGGCAATGACTATGAGTTGGGCATCCTGAACCCCCAGGAGACCTGGCTCTCACAGACAGCTCTTGAGGCAGACTTGGGTCTTGGTTAGGGTAGTCGGTTAGGTCTCAGCTGGTGCTCTGCCCTCTGGCCCTTCCAAGGAGGGGGTGACCTCCAGCTGGAGGGAACGGCCAAAGTATTGTTTGCAGCTTTGCAGGAAGCTGTTTGAAAGGGTCATTGAAAAGTGATCTTACTAAATCAAGCTGTACCAATATTTTTGTTTCCTTTCATGCAATGCCACGTTTAAAGGCGTTAGATGGGGCCTGTCTATAAAGCCTGGGAAACAAGTCTGTGTGACTTAAGTTCAAAAAAACAAAAGCATCCTGCTCTTAAAGCACAGAAAACAGAGAAGGTGGGAAGACCTACATCTGTCTCAGAGCAAGTCCTTATTCTTGGCACCTAATGGGTATTTGAAAAATAAAAAAACCCAAACACTTTTTCAAAGAAAGGTCACATATCTTGACACTTATGCTTAAATAATAAAGAATCTGCCTGCCAATGCAGGAGACACGAGTTTGATCCCAGGATCAGAAGATCCCCTAGGGAAAGAAATGGCAACCCACTCCAATATTCTTGCCTGGGAAGTCCTATGGACAGAGGATCCTGGCATGCTGCAGTCTATGGGGCTGCAAAGAGACACAACTGAGCAACTAACACTTCCCAAAGTTCTAACAGATTTTTGAAACAAGAAGCAATTATTAATTGTATAGTCTATAACTTATTTTTTAAATAAACGACAAATAACTGTCACTTGTCTGGGAAATGCCTTTGTGTAACGTTGAGGGAGAAGAGAAATTCAGAGACTTGACCTCCCAGATGTTTCCAGTCTCCATCCCAAACGACGACACCTGAATTAAGGCTAAGTGTTTGAAGAGGTAAAAACTGGGAACCTGCTGATCTACTTATGGCAGTCATTGGGCAGATGTTCACCACTCTCCTCTCCACTCAGATGAAACACGGAAGCCCCTAAAACCAGTAAGAATCACTGGATCAAGGAGCAGAGAAACAATTAAGAGAGCATGAAAAGGAGGATTTTCCTCTCTTCACAATGTGATCAAGGATCATTTATGAAACCCAAGACATTTAATGACTTTTAGAGGAAAGATTCACAAAAGGAACAGAAAGCTGTTATGTGGATAAGGAAAGAGGCCAGGGCCTCTGAGGAAGGCAGCTTGCCAGGTCGAATGGCTAAACTGAGCCAGGGCTGGGAGGGGACCCCCGCTCTTCTACAACAGTCTCCCGACAGCTCCTCTCTGCTCTGTAGAAACCCACAAAGTCTTGGCACTTCCTAAACTGAACAAGCTCTCCACCTAAAGCCAGAGAAAGTACAAGTCAGACAAATGGCTGCTAGTTTTGAATTAAAATGCTAAGATCACAACACTGTCTAACATTAGCAAGAAAAAGCACTAAAGTCTTACTCTGTTTTGGAGAAGACTCCAAAACATTGCTGCTGCTGGTTTGTAGCCTTTTATGTTTTACATAATTTAAATATTTTGCTGGTGAAATTTAACCTACAAATACCTATGAGGGAAATGACTCCTTCAGAAAAGCCTCCTCTTATAAGTGAAAGGCATGTGTAAGTCCCCACTGTTGGGACTGTCTGAAAGGGACCAGCCCCACTGTGGTGGGATCTAAGGAGTTCAGCAATCGGAAAACACTAAAGCAGGTTGCCACATGAAGCCCAGCTGCAAACACAGTTAAAGAGCTGCGAGGTTTATAGGATCTGTGTCTGAGGTCATTCTTGCTGGCTCCACTTATTAAATTAATTAAGCCTATTTTTTCAATGAAAGGAAAAAGCAGGCAAACCAGATAAAAACTGTTTACAAATAGACTTCTGGTGTGCTACTTCTCTTGACACAAGAAAGCAAGCCTGATTGCCCACTAAGGCAAAAAGCTGACACCTCAGAGGTTCTCTATGAAACTGGCCTAGTCAACAGCAGTGATCGTGATAGCAACTGATACTCCTCAGGAGAACTTCTTGGACTTTGGTACACAAGAACCACCTGGGGGCTTGCCAGAATGCAAACTGAATCAGGCAATGGGGTCTGAGATTCTGCATGTCTAACACGCTTATAATACTGTCGGTTTGCAGACCACACTCTGAGTAGCAAAGCTATTGCTATAGTTTACGGAGAACTTTCCTTGGTGATTCTTTAATTTGTCTGGGTAGGTGAGAATCTATAATTCATAAGGCTCTTTAAGGAATGTATCTCATTCTAACATGAACGGAACCAATCTTATTGCAAAAAATAGCACCAGGACAGGTATAAGCCATGTGGCACTCAAAATACAACTGGCTGCCAAGCTCAAGCCTACTGATCGCTTCTGGACTTTTCTAGAAATGTTTGCTACTTGCCTGCATGTTGAAAGCTCAACAAACGCCTGTAGTGTGAATGAATGAACGCACACACAAATGAAAGAGGGAAGGAAACTGAGTCACCTTGGCTCCTGGCTGGCCCCTGTGCATATTTAAACTATCTTATTGGTCTTTCTACTGTCATTTATGGAGATAGGGAAACAGTACAAAACCATCATCAAACGTGGTGAGAAAGAGGGAGGGAGGGAGGGAGGGAGGAGGAAGAGGAAGGGAAAACCACACGGGCAGTAGCTGACTCTGTGGGACCACTGAGCGCCAGGTGTGGAGTTCAGTCCTTTACATAGGCTGTCTACTTGATCTTCTCAAATCCTCTGTGAATTTTGGGTTATAAAGAGTCCCACGTTACAGACTGGCAAAGTAAACCACAGAGAAGGCTGATAACTCAAGATAACCCGCTTAAGAAAGACGAGGTGGCTCTGGGCCCAGCTGTCCAAACCCCACACTATAAGCTCCCTTTCTGTCGGACTCCACAAGCTGTTAGTATCCCACGCTGGCTTGGCTGTGTGGCCTATCCACAAAGGGTATTAACACAACTCTAAAGAGCTATAGATATTTTTGGTGACTGTGTTTCTATTGTGCTGATGCATCTTGGCAGATGGTTGCCATGTGTTTACCAGTTTTGTCTAATTTTTTTTAAATTGAAGAGCAAACAAATACCTGTAGTGAATACTGAGAAGAAAATTGTTTCTGGAGGGGTAACTTTTTACATACAAAGAATCTTCATGTACACCTAGTATGTTTCAACGGCTGGATTAAGAATTGATAGGAGTAGTTAAGAATTAATGAGTCGAGAACTTTGGCACTTAGGAAGCCCTTCCGCAGCACTAACTCATTTGGTTCTCCTGCATCTCTCTGAGGTCAGGCAGGCAGCACCACCCTTGTTCCAACTGTGATGCAAATAAGGCTGGAGGGATGTGCAATTCAGAGCCAGAGTTCAGATAGATACCTCCCTCCCCACACATCACTGCCGAGTGCTTAAAGACTTCATTTGCTTTAGTGACAACCAGCAAACTGACCACTAATCAAAATATTTTAATATTTTAATAATATCATTTGGGTGCTTATCTCGCTAATCAAATTCCTTTACATTACCCTTAGAGAGTCTAATTAATGACCGTGGCCACATACTCGGCAAGAGTCCTGAGCCACCCAGGGGCCACTCAGCACTCAGACTGAACCCACAACTGGCAAAAGGTCCCCACATGAGTGCTTGACTTGAACGTGGAGAACTAAGACACACTGACTAGCTCCTTCCAGGGCACATGTGGGACAGAATTTCCCAAACCACAGAAGTAGCTCCCAAAGGAGTTCAAACTCATGAGCTTGACCGTTCAGCAGAAAAAACACTGGTTTTAGAAATAAATCATGGGGCTCAAATCCTTACTCTGCCACTTAGCTAATTTCCCTAATTAGAGCAAGTTCCCTAACCTCGCTGCCTCAATTTTAGCATCCACAAGCTCGGACAAGAACACACACAGGCAGAGAGGGAGGGAAGTACAGAATCTGGCACGCTGGCAGCATCAGGTGTGTGGTGTTTCCGGGCACAGAAAGCCTGCTCCAGAGCCTGGCCCACAGCAAGGCAAGCCTCTGCTTTCACTCAACTCTGAAAAAGCCAAGCAAGGGAGAGTTTGCAAGCGTTAATGGCCTATGAGCAATATGGGGGCATTCGGACTAAAAATTTGCAGGGTTCGCTGACTGTTATGAATACAAAATAACAGACCAACTTTGTTGCAAGTGCTATCTCTGGCAATAGAGAGTGGAGTTTTTCCTGTGTGTGGCACTCTTCTCTAAGTTTATGAATCTGGGGTAGGAAGAATAATATATTTACCTTTTCCAGGGCCTCTCTGTCAAGTAGTTCTTGCACAGCAGCAGCTTGATGCTGTAAGAAAAAAATTAAAACCACACGTGAAAACAAAACCTTTCACGCCGCCAAGCATGAGACAAATCATGAAAACAAAGGTCTGAAATTTCAGCCTGCATTTCTACACCACTCCCAGTCTGAAAGTGACCTTTGGGTTGAGCTGAAATGACCATTTCAGAACTATCTAAAATGTTTCTGAATTGCAAAAATGATTTTACCATATAATCTAGCAATTCCACTTCTTGGCATATACCCACAAGAGCTGAAAACAAGGACTCAGGTTTTCGCACACCCACGTTCACAGTAGCATGATTCACAGCAGCCAAAAGGTGAGAACGACTTCAGTGTGCATCAGTGGATAAATGGATAAACAAAATACAGTACATACATATGATAAAATATTATTCAGCCTTAAGAGAGGGAAATTCTGATACTTGCTACAACTTAGAAGAAACGTGATGACATCATGCTCAGTGAAATAAGCCAGGCACAAAAGGACAAAAACTGTACGATTCTTCTTACATGAAGTCCCTAGACTTGTCAAACCCAAAGAAACTGAAAGTAGAGTGCTGGTTGCCAAGGACTGGGGGAGTGAGGAATGCGGAGTTCTTACTTATTGGGTATGGAGCTTCTGTCTGGGAAAATGTTCTGGAGATGCTGGCGATGGTTGCACACAAAATGAATGTGCTTAACATCAGTGAAATGTACACTTATTAATGGCTGAAATAGTAAATTTTATGTTGCATACATTCCTCCACAAAAATTTCTAAAAGCAATTGATAGTTGCTTATGTAAGCAACTTCAATAAATTCAGAGGAATATAAAGAAGAAAACAGTTACCATGTCAGCACTAATCTTCCCTTGATATCCCTCTGGTGAGAACAAACAGCTAAAATCACTCCTTATGAAGACGGCCTGCTTACCCGCTCATTTGTTACTGCATATGGATGGAGCCCTACTGGGTGCAGGAAGCCAAGAGCACCTGATGACTTTGACCTGCTCCCTGCCCACAAGGAGTTCACAGACTCCGGAGGCCACGCTGAGGGAAAGGACCAGTAGGGTGCCAAGTGGACTGGCCAAGGGCAGAGGCGGCTTCCTCTAGGAGGGACCAGGTTAGCCTTGCCAGGGGAGGGGACCGGGGAGAAAGGCAACCAGGGACAGAGGCACCACGGAGGAGAGAGAGGGCTTGGAGTGTATACAACTCGGCAGTTTCCAACTTAGGGGCCAGAGCCCAGACTTCAGCCAGCAGCTGAGATGAGGGAGTTCAGATGTGTGGGAGCAGGCCCCTTCTGTGACAAGTTGCTTTTGAAGTGTCTGGGGACACAATGAGCAGGACTGCCCAGCACATTGGACGAAGTGGGAGCTTGGTGAGATTGTTTAGGGGGCAGGTCGTTCTGCTCCCTCCCCACGCAGCTGATCTGCTTGTGGCCACTGGTCACTGCACCCCTACCAACCTGCACAAGCTCTCCGGAGCAGCAGCTGTACCACACACCTCCCTCAAAGGAAGTTATGCCCATAACAAGTTTCACCTTAACCTACAGAATTCTTAATAATCTCCCTATACAGATAGGCAGGCACTGCCCAACTAAATGCAAAATTTTACTTAAAATCAAATTCAGCAAATGCAATAAAAGTGTTAAAGGCCTACAAGAAACCACCACCACCACCAATTTAGCAGGGCTAAATGGACAAGGCCTTGTGCGTTCCCGCTGCTCCAGTCACTGAGTTTCCTTCATCTCTTGGACATGTTTGCTTTTGCTGTTTCTCTGGCACGGAAAAGTCTTCCCAAGACCTTGACAACACCAATTACATCTAATTACATCATCCCAGGCTAAGTTCAAACGTTGACTTCTCCAAGCAGCACTCCTGGTCACCTTGGATTTTTTTTTATGTGCACTTACTGGTTGTTGTTGTTTAGTCACTAAGTCATGTCTGACTCTTTTGCAACCCCATGAGTTGTAGCCCACTAGGTTCCTCTGTACAAGGGATTTCCTAGGCAAGACTACTGGAGCAGGTTGCCACTTCCTCCTCAAGGGGATCTTCCTGACTCAGCGATCCAACCCGAGTCTGCTGTACTGGCAGGCAGGTTTTTACCACTGAGCCATCTGGGAAGCCTGAAGTATTTATTTGTCAGGTTGCTTTTGTCTGTTTCCTCTCACTAGCAGGGAACCTCTTTGAGGCCGGGGGCCCAGGGGTCTTCTCACTACATCTGTGGTGTCTATAACTGACATGAAGGACACCCAGGAATATTTATTTACTGGCTGCCCATGAGGGCCCAGGGGCTTGCAGACCAAGTTGCTACTGGTATGGATAGCTAAAATCACTGGTCAAGCTTCAGTTTCTCTATCTGAAAAGGAAGCCCTCCAGTGAGATGACTCTGTGTGTTTTGTGTTTTCCTCAGGGTGGACAGTGCTACACACATTTGTAGAAATGCCTGCTCTGTCTGGTGGCAGGTCAAAGCTGCCAGCCACTCCTCGGCACACTCTAGTTCCCAATGCACACCTCTAGATTCCAGGTTATCAACACAGACAGCAAGTTACAAGCTAAGGAGAATCCAGCTGTAACTCAAGTTTCAGAAGCTTAAACTGCTTCTGAAATAACCACTGGAAAATACTTACATTGGAGGAACTTCTAAAACAGTCTCTTGTTCCTGCCCTTTTCTACAGTCATGAAGTCCAAGTTAAGATCAGATATCAACAGGTTAGAGAAAGAGATTTAAACACTGTTAATAAACTCAACTCTCTTCTTCTCCCTATTCACAAAGATACTATATTCAAACCACTGTAGAACATAATCTGAAAACCAACCATCTCAGGCTTTGAATGAAGATGAAATTAAAACAATTTCTGTTGACTCTTTTCAGAGTCAAAATCTGAAGGATGCTATTCCCTGCTTTCACCAGGTTACTTTCCTCTTGAACAGGGATAGCAAATACTTGGCAAGCACACTCTCCAACCCTCTTCACCTCTTTGCATGGAACTTCCCCCCTTTAGCTTATATACAGCTTCAGAATCCTTCTGAACACTCCTGTAAGCCACAGCCAATCCAGTGAAATTGACATGTGAGATGAAACCAATTTAACTTCTGCTCTAAAATCAAATAGGTTTTGTGTACTGAATGGGAGCAGAAAAAAATAAAGAGCTTTTCACACTACTAAAATCCAGCAAGACAAATGAGCTTGCTTTAAGGGCAGATGGAGAAAAGAAAACAAGACACTCAAATCTAGATGGTTTGAGGTTCATAATGGAAACAATACATGTTAATCAGAAGTTACTGCTCCAGCTCCTCATAACAGTGGATTTCTTCAGAAAGCTCAGGTTTCTTCCTCCTTAGAGTTGTAATCTTCAGGAGTTTCAAGATTTTTCCCATTACATAACCGTCCTACTGTTAGTTCTTACGTTATTGGAAAGTC
Source organism: Madoqua kirkii (assembly GCA_006408675.1). Classification (NCBI taxonomy): domain Eukaryota; kingdom Metazoa; phylum Chordata; class Mammalia; order Artiodactyla; family Bovidae; genus Madoqua; species Madoqua kirkii. The sequence goes on along the minus strand of SJYC01080628.1, from coordinate 8,532 downwards.
TCCAGGTTCGGAGTATTTGTTTCAGTGTTTATGGTATCAGATTCTTCTAGCACATCAGATACTCCCTGGGAGGAAATTTCACACACAGGAAGAAGCAATGAACCCATTTACCAAATCCTCCATCTGACACCTCTAACTTCTTACCCTGGAAGGAATCTCATCTCTCAGTTTCAGTTTTGCCCCTCTTCTCTCCCTCCCTTGTTCCATGTCTCACTCTTTCCTTCCCTTTTTCCATACTTTTGCTAATTCCACAAACATACACTGGCACCAGGAAAACAAAGATGAAGGCACTATTGTTTCCTACTTCAAAGGGGCTAGGATGCTGCTGGGGCACAAACTATGGGAGGCACGTCTCTCTGAGACTCTCCAGGTTCCAACGTGGACCAGCAGAGCCGGACTAAACAGGGCATGTCTGTGGGTGACCTGGTGCTGGGTCAGCATCCTCTGAAAACAGCAGAGCTCTCTTCAGATGGAAGTTTCAATTTCTTTTCCACACTTGACTTTGAGAAGAGAGGCAAGTCACACAAAAGCAGCTGACAGCCGTAATTTATTTGAAAAATGGCCATTTCAAGGCCAAGTTCTGAAGTCACGATGGGCAACACTTAGAAGGACCTAGAATGCATGCAATTAATGTTTGCTAAGTAAGCAGCAAGGAAGTGAAGCACCTGAGGGCAGATGTCATAGAGCTCATTAGTGGCTGGCTCAGTGAGGTCTGTAATGGAATTTGAAGTGGTGAAGGGGACGAGTCAGGTAGACACTGACAGCAAGGAAAAGAAGCAGCAAAGTTAAAGAGAAGATGGAGGGCACCCTGTTGCTTAGGGTGGCAGGCCGAATGAACCTCAATGACCCCTGTAAAGGCAAATAAAAGGTAACTATGTGGATGCACAAAAGCACTTAAAAGAATAAACTCCCAACTATACAGAAACTCTCGCCTCCAGAACATATTATGACCCACATGGCACCAGAGTCAAGAATTCCCTCTAGCCAGCTTTCTCTGAGGATTCTGACACCTTGAGTTTCCATTGCATTTATTAAGTGCCATAGCTTAGTGCATGAGATATAGTAGGTTTCAATAAATGCAGAAAGGGTGTAATACAATGGAGCCAGCATTCACTGCCCAGATAAAGTATTTAAGGGGTGAGTATTATGTACCAGGCACTACTGGATGCAGAGGAAATAATGATGTATGCGGAGGAAACAATGATGTACAATGATACCACGTAGCCTTTGCCTTCAAACTTCTAAGTTTACGGAGGAACCAGGTAAGGGCATCAACCAGGTGAAGAGCGCTCTCTAGAAGCTTGCAAGGCAGAGAGGTGGGGTGCCAGGAGTAGCACAAGGTGGGAGGTCAGGCACAGCACCCACAGGGACTGCAGAATGACCAGGGAACACGGGGTGTCTGGGGTGTGGTCCAAGTGCTGAGTCTTCTGCAGAAACAAGCGGGCCAGGCCTCTGAGAGGGTTTGTTAAGCCCATTAAGGAGCTTGGCCTGTACTTGGGGGGCAAGGAACGGCCAGATGATTTAGAGTTGTGGTGTGGCAGAGGACCCAGGACACAGAAGATGCCCGATAAATGTATAAAATGGCTCTGATGTGGAGAACCCATGAGGGTGGAGTGGGATAGAGGACAAGACTGGAGGCAGCAAGACCTGAAATAGGTCCTAGGAAGAGATGAGGGAGGTTGGTGTGGGGAAAAGGCACTGGGCTATTTCCAAACTGATCAGCAGCTAGCAGGACCTGATGAAGAAGCAGCTGTGGGGTGGGGGGGGGAGGGGAGAGAAACATCCCCTCGGCTCCCAGCCTGGGGGCTGGAAGGACCAGCTATGTGGGCTGAAGACAGTGAGTCAGGTCCTGGACACACTGACGCTGGGAACTGTGGGGTATGAACAGCAGCTGACTGTCCCTCCACGAGTTCCGGGCTCTGCAGTGGACACCAGGCACACCAGGACGGTGCCTGAGGAGGCAGGTCACCCAGGGGGCTGTGCAGAGGGACAGAGCCCGAGGACCATCGCCACATAAGAGGCAAGCAGAGGAGCAGGGCCTGTTGGGGGGACAGAAAAGGAACTTCCAGGAAGGTGAAGGAAACCCCAGAGCACGAGGCCCAGAAGCCAAGGAGACAGCACAGCACACCAAGTTGTGGGGTGCTGGCTCTGATTCTGAGCAAGCCAGGGAAGCTGGGGCTGGTGTTCTGGAACAGAGAACTTTCAGGAAGTGGTAGAGACACCAGGTTTCACAGGGTGAGGCATGGATGGATGGAAGGTAAAGAAGAGGAAACAGTGAGATTAAATTCCAGGTAGAAGGGGAAGGGTGGTAGGTCCTCAGCACAATTTGCCTCAGGGGCAGAAGGTAAGCCAAGAATTCCTCACCATATTAAGTGCATATAATTACTATTATAATAAATAAATATCAGTTCAGTTCAGTCGCTCAGTTGTGTCCGACTCTTTGCGACCCCATGGACTGCAGCACGCCAGGCCTCCCTGTCCATCACCAATGCCTGGAACTTACTTAAACTCATGTCCATCAAGTCAGCGATGCCATCCAATCATCTCATCCACTGTCATCCCCTTCTCCCACCTTCAATATTTCCCTGCATCGGGGTCTTTTCAAATGAGTCAGTTCTTCGCATCAGGTGCTCAAAGTATTGGAGTTTTAGCTTCAGCATCAGTCCTTCCAATGAATATTAAGAACTCAATTCCTTTAAGATGGACTGGTTGGATCTCCTTTCTGTCCAAGGGACTCTCAAGAGTCTTCTCCAATACCACAAAAGCATCAATTCTTCAGTGCTCAGCTTTCTTTCTAGTCCAACTCTCATATCCATACATGACTACTGGAAAAACCATTGCTTTGACCTTTGTTGGCAAAGTAATATCTCTGCTTTTTAATATGCTATCTAGGTTGGTAATAACTTTTCTTCCAAGGAGCAAGCATCTTTTAATTTCATGGCTGTAGTCACCATCTGCAGTGATTTTGGAGCCCCCAAAAATAAAGTCTGTCACTGTTTCCACTATTTCTCCATCTATTTGCCATGAAGTGATGGGACCAGATGCCATGATATGGGGGGAAAAGTGATAGTTGTTCAGTTATGTCCAACTCTTTGCAACCCATGGACTGTAGCCCACTAGGCTCTTCTGTCCATGGAATTCTCCAGGCAAGAATACTGGACTCGGTTTCCATGTTTCTCCAGAGGATCTTCCGGACCCAGGAATCAAACTCAGGTCTCCTGCACTGCAGGCAGATTCTTTACCATCTGAGCCATCTAAATATATATAAATATATAATGAAGTGCAGACATGACCCCTCTCAGGGCTTCTTCCCTTCTTTCCCTTCTTCTTTCTTGCTTTCACAACCCCTCCCCTGTGCTATCATCATCCCTCTCCACCAATGGTATCATCTACAGGGCTCAGCTTTTCTTTCAGAGCATAATCACCATTTGTACAATTTCAGGGAATCGTAAAGGTCAGAAACGGCTTCCCTGGTGGCTCAGATGGTAAAGAATCTGCCTGTAATACAGGAGACCCTGGTTTGATCCCTGAATCACAAGATCCCCTGGAGAAGAGAATGGCTACCCACTCCAGTATTCTTGCCTGGAGAGTCCATGGATAAGAGGAGCCTTCTGGGCTCGCAAAGAGGCAGACACGACTGAATGGCTAACACACTAAATGTCAAAAGAGTCCTAAACAATGCCAGGGTGCTTTTGTCTTGCTTTTTGGTAATACAATATTTCCACCACTCTTCTGCAGGAAGAGGGGAAGGCACGGGCAATTCCTGGGAATGCAAGTTCTGTGCCAGTGCAGCAGCCCAAACTGTCCCGGGCCTGGCAGCCAGGCCCTGAAGACAGCAGGGTTTCCATGCAGACCTGCAGCAGGAAGCCAGAGTCTTGGCCACAGCAGAATAGACTAGTCGGGTGGAGACAGGCAGCCTTCCAGCCAGGAGCGAGAGTGGCAGGAGGAGAGGATGGAGAGGAGGGCAGAACCGTGAGCAGGGCCATTGGCCCCAGGAGCTGGCTGCTCTCCACTCACGTGTCCCAGGTAGGATGGGGTGGGGGCACTTATGAAACTTCACAAGAGTCAAATTCAGAAAGCATATCAATCCAGCTGTCTGAACACTTCCCTTTCGAGGAAAGCTCCCCATTCTCTTCCCCTGAGCAAAGTAAGAAAGAGTTCCCTCTTTCGATCACCAAATTTTAGAAGTTGCCGTGGGTGTTCAGACTCATTTTCCCTAATGCTTTATTATTTTCCACCACTGGCTGAGGGTTGAGAACACAAGGGTCATCAGCCTCTGGATGCAAGTTGGCATGGACTTGGGAAGAGAAGACCAGCTCCCAGGGAAGGAGGGGTTCGTCTCACATGGGACCTTTCAATCCATCACAGCCAAACATGCTTGCGTCCCACCCTTCCCCGCCAAAGCCAAGTGCTGAATCAGCACATTAGGACTAGAACATTCTATGTGGAGTTTAGCTTGGGTAGCTCTTCTTGGCAAGTTTGCAAGAGCTAGTCTGCAAAACAGTGAGCAGGAAACTTCTCTGATGATCTTACTGTGGTTTTTGTTTTATTCAGGTTTTCAACTGCTTGTATCAATTACAGTAAGCTCCATTTCTTCGAAGACTGTCTAATCCATTCAGATTTTCAAATTTTGAGCCCGGAATTGCACTCGTAATCATTTTTAACTTAAAAACAACTTCTGATTCTGTGGTCAGGACCCCTTCCTCATTAATGTGTATAGATATTTTTTCTCAATAAAAAAATTAGATTCTGAGAAATCAGTCTATTTTGTTGGTCTTCTGAGAAAATCAGCAATAGGATTTATCAAGCCTAACATCTTTTTCTAATTAATTAAGGTCAACATTTATCTTTATTGATTTCGTTCTCCAACTTCCATTGTTTTCTTTAGTTTCTCTATTTGCCTTGAGTTAAATATTCAGTGATCTAGATGATTTCTTGTATATATAAAGCCATGAATTTTTCTACAGGTAAATATTTGTCCTTGTTTCAAATCCGGTTATGAAGCCTTCTTGTTACTTTCTGTCTAGTCTGTTTTGGTCTCTTATGGACTCCACAGTGTTTGGATTATGCTTTTTTTTTTTTTTTAATCTCGAAGTATTTTGGTTTTAAATTTTATAATTTTGTGTTTTCTATAATTCTAGTACACTGTGATTAAAGAAAGTACCCTGTGCCTTTTCTGCTTTTAAAAATCTACTGATGCTTTTTTTGCTCTACTTTATGATGAGTTTTGTTTTTCTGTTTCCAGGGTTTGAGAAGTTCCAGTTGTGTTTGAATCTTCCAGGATTTACCTGTAAGTTTTTCAAATTAGCACAGAAACAGAGAAGAGCTCTGCGATCACCCAGCCTGGGGTTCAAGCAGCACCACCTACTGGTCCAGGATCTTAGGAACCTTAAGAAGAGTGGGTGGGAGGGAAAGGACCTGGCAACCTCAGCTTGGCCTTGAGCAGAGATGATGAAGGCAGAGTTTTTAGCATGCTGCTAACCTCAGAGTAAACACCCTTTTACTAGTAAAAGGTAAAAGCCTGGTAAAAATCTCCTTTTACCAGAGTAAATGGCAATTACTGGGATCAATATTATTCAGAATCTTTCTTTAGCCATTAACAATTCTCCAAAGATTAAAATAATACAGGAAATAACTTTTTTTTTTGGTATCAACCTATTTCAGATAAATAACACAACAAACCTTTACCTCCTCTTTCCTCGTTTATCTCTGTTAACAACACTCTAGGGTTTAGACCCAGAACACAGGTACACTGTTGACTTTCCATTCTTAGCTTATCTTAGGAACAATTTCTGACATTTGTATTTGCTGGATAATCAGACTTAAAATAATAATTTAAACTGCTCTGTAGGTTTACTGATTACAGTGCCTATGTGACATGTTCTTGAGCTCTATTCTTCCATACCACTTCAGCTTCTGCAACATATCTTTAAATTTTAAAAGAAAGGAACATGCTTATTTTCCTAAGCCCTTGCATGTCTGAGAATGGGCTTCTCAGAAGCCCTTCTGATGGGCTTCATACACAGAAGACACTTCCGTAAGTATGAAGTAGCTGGGCTACAACATAATCCCCCCTCCCCAAAAAAACTTTATAGATGGTTCACAAACTTACTTGATAAGCAGAAGAGCTTTTACTGTTTCAGATTCCCAAGCCAGATAGGTGTGAATATATCTAAACTTAAAAACAAAACAAAACAAAAAACTCCCTGGTATTCTAATCTGACAGGTTCAATATAGAGAAGAGACCTGAACTCATCTTGATTTTTACAATTCTTCTGTTTGGGCACTTTTGAAATGTGTTTTTTCCTCCCCTTTATTCTTGTATTCTGTATGTGCCCAGGTATGCCCAGATATGGGCCTCTTTCACCTGAGTTTCTTTAGAATGTGGTTAGTGAGCTCTTTACATTTATACACAGTCTCTCATTAGCTCAGGGAAGTATATGATCAGTTCAGTTCAGTTGCTCAGTCATGTTTGAGTCTTTCTGACCCTATGGACTGCAGCACACCAGACTTCCCTGTCCATCACAACTCCTGGAGCTTACTCAGATGCATGTCCATTGAGTCAGTGATGCCATTCAACCATCTTATCCACTGTCATCCCCTTCTCCTCCCAATTTCAGTCTTTCCCTGCATCAGAGTCTTTTCAAATGAGTTAGTTCTTTGCATCAGGTACCCAAAGTATTGGAGTTTCAGCATAAGCATCAGTCCTTTCAATGAATATTAAGGACTGATTTCCTTTAGATGGACTGGTAGGATCTCCTTGCAGTCCAAGGAACTCTCAAGAGTCTTCTCCAACACCACAGTTCAAAAGCATCTATTCTTCGGTGCTCAGCTTTCTTTACGGTCCAACTCTCACATCCATACATGACCACAGGAAAAACCATAGCTTTGACTAGACGGACCTTTGTTGGCAAAGTAATGTCTCTGCTTTTTAATTTGCTGTCTAGGTTTGTCCAGGGCACTAATCCCAATAATCACCAATACCAATAGGCCAAATGTGGGCTGTCAGTTCCATCTTCTGTATCTAAACCTTGACTCTTGTTCTCTATCTTCTATTTTCCAGAATAGTTTCTCAAGTTTCTTTTTCCTTCACCCACATAACTGATTTGATATTCCACAGCACTTGTATTAGCTTTCCCTGACCACCCTAGCAAATTATCACAAGCTCAGTGACTTGCCACAACAAACATTTATTCTCTTACAGCTCTGCAGGCCTGAAGGCTAAGATCAGTGTCACCAGGCCAAATGAAGTTGTCAGAACAGCCGTACTTCCTCAGGAGGCTCCAGGGGAGAATTTGTTCTCTGCCTCTTCCAGCTTCTGGTGGCAGCTGACATTCCTTGGCTGTGGTCACATGGTCCCAATCTCTGCCTCCACAGTCACACTGTCTTCTCTTCTATCATCAAATTCCTCTCTGCCTATCTTTCATAAGAACACTTGTGACTGCATTTAGGACCTATGTGGATAACACGGAATAACCTCTCCATCTCTCATGATCCTCACCTTAAACACATCGGCAAAGTCGGTTTTTACATTTAGTGTTCACAATTTCCAGATTAAGATATGGACATCTTTGAGGGGCCATTATTCAGCCTCTTACATATTAATACCCTCCTATTAATACTCCTGCAAATTTGGATCTTAGTCCAGCAGCTGGATTTTTGTTTCCTCAACACCTTTCTTCATTTAATCTGTATCTCTTTTTTTCCTTTTTGTTGCCTTTTCATATCAACCCATCTTTGCCTTACATTTTTCTGCTCCTACTACAGAGAGGCCATGTCTTTTTGTAGATACTGAGAATGCTGCACATTTCCCCCAAGTGCTCTTCTGGAGCCTGCTATAGGTGATTTTTCCAAAAACAGACCTGCTTCTGGGTCTTTAGAAGCAACTGCCTTTACCTTATCCTGGAGGACTTTTCCCCACAGTCTTTTTTGTCTTTGTGTGCATGCTCAGTTATTCAGTTGTGTCTGACTTTTTGTGATCCCATGGACTGTAGGCCGCCAGGCTCCTCTGTCTATGGGACCTTCCAGGCAAGAAAACTAGAGTGGAGGTTGCCATTTCCTCCTCCTGAGGATCTTCCTGAACCAGAAATAAAACCTGTGTCTCTCCTGCATTGCTTGCATTGGCAGGTAGATTCTTCACCCCTGAGCCACCAGAGAAGCCCTTTTTTTGTCTTCATTCATCCTTGAATAAGGAAAAGTTTGCCCAGACCAGTGCTGAAATTTCAACAGATGTTATGAGTAGACTGGCAATGGTTCCATTTTCTGCCCACCTGCATAAAGAATGGATCTTTCTGTACCCGCTGTTGGAGAGGACAGGGCAAAGACATGGCTTCCAGTGATTCAGAACCCTTGCTCTCAGTTCAGTCAGTTCAGTCGCTCAGTTGTGTCCAACTCTTTGCGACCCCATGAGTCGCAGCACGCCAGGCCTCCCTGTTCATCACCATCTCTTGGAGCTCACTCCAAGAGATGGACTCATGTTCATCGAGTCCGTGATGCCATCCAGCCATCTCATCCTGGTCGTCCCCTTCTCCT
>SJYC01080624.1:0-18142 GCA_006408675.1 Madoqua kirkii | reverse complement strand
CCCAGTTCTGGTGACCCTGCCTCAGCACGAATGGCTGTCTTCAACCATTCCCAAATGAGTTGAGGGCCACACTGCTGTTGCAGAAAACAGATTTTGAAGATGGCTGCTGACTTGCTCTGGTTACAGCTGAGGGGCAGCAGTTATCCAGCTGTGCTCCTGAGGCTGGACAATCAGAGTGACTTGGAGCAACCCTGATGTGGGCACAGGAGGCCGCGTCTGCACAGTGAGGCCCAGCGTGCTGACCTACCAGCAGGCGAGGGGCCAGCAGTGAGGCCTCCGGACGCCTGCCTGGCCGCCACCTGGCAGAGCTGGGCTGCGGGGCCCCGAGCGGCCAAGCCCGGGGGTGCTGTGCTGGGGGATCAGCAAAGGAGGAGACAGCTCTAAGCTCAGTACGCCAGCGTCAGGAACAGGAGGAGGAGGCTGCACTCTGGGACAGGCTGGTGAGTGGGGCGGACGGGACCATCACGTGGCCTGGCAGGAGCCCAGAGCTCAGGGCGGGCTGGGGGACTGTGCGATGATGCCAGTGCTTGGTCCACGCCTGCTTTCAATTACGCTGATTCTGTCCACAGAATCATTCACAGCATCTAAGTACCAAAGTCTCCCAGTCGCCCTCAGCCTCAGAGAAGATGGTCTTGCGCCAGCCTCTGTTTCCATTTCTAAAGGAATGAAAATACCTCTGGCCTCCACTTACACGGGTCGCCCAGATGTAGCCGACGCCTGTGCATTGAGGAACTGCCCCTCACGAGCAGATCCACGTGGAGAGCAAGGGCCGCGAGCAGGGAGGCGGGGGCGGCGGGGCACAGAGGCGGGGCACAGAGGCGGGGCACAGAGGCGGGGCACAGAGGCGGGGCACAGAGGCGGGGCACAGAGGCGGGGCACAGAGGCGGGGCACAGAGGCGGGGCACAGAGGCGGGGCACAGAGGCGGGAGGGAAAGGGCTGTGCTCCTCCGTGGCGCTGGCCTCTCTGCCTATCAGAAGTGAGAAAGCGCAGAAGTGAGGGCACCCACCGGCGATTCTCCGAAGGTCATTGACCCAGGTGTTTCCGTGCGCAATTGTCTGTGTTAACAGACAGAGTCGCAACAGAGCCCAGAGCAGAGAGTGGGTGGCAGACACAGGGAGACTCGCTCCAGACAGAAGTTTTGGCCCAAAGGCCGAGCTCCTAAACGTCCCCGCAGCTGATTCTGCTGGCTGCACGTGCTCAGAGAAGGACTTCCTGCGCGCTGTGCCTGAAGCTCATGCAAAGTGCGGGTGTGTGTGGCGTGCCTGTTTGCGTTTTTGGCACTGCTTCCACAGGTTTGAGGAGCATCTTTTCTTACTTGATGGGCTTTAGTCAGGTGGTCAGAATGCAAACGTCTGTGGCTTACGAATCTGGAGACTGTGTGTGACCACCGGCCGCGTCCACCCTGAGGCAGTGGACAGCCCGCTGAGCAGCTCTGAGCTCCTTCTCACCTCTCGCCTTTGGATCCTGTTATTTCAGAGCCGAGCCACACTCTACCCAACACCTGCATGTATTAGTAGACATTCTCTTGATCCGACTGTGACCTTCCTTTGCCCCTCAGGAGCGCTGGTTTTCAACCCAGCCCCTTCACGAGTCCTCAGAGGACAGGCCTTGAGGACGCTTGTCACGCTGCTGCTTTATTCTGGATGTGCTCTAGTTTCACGTTTCTCTTGTAAAACATGTTGCCCCATGATGAACAACCACAGGTGTGATTTGCTTCCAGGATGGATGCTACGATCAACGAGATGCGCTTGCTGCCGACTCAGGATAAACCAACAACTGCCAACCGCGGCCCCCATCCTGTACTTGATTTTCTCAGTGGCTGCGTGCCAGAATGTCCACGTTCCCTGTGATTCCAGAGGCCCTGGCGCCCCCTCTTCCCTTGTGGGCCTCTAGGAATCCACTGCACATGACTTGCCCAGTGCGAGAAGATTCCACCCATCACATCATCTGCCCAGTTCAGGGGCCCATGAGGCAGGTATGTGAGGTCCCTCCTTCCTCTGGAAAAGGGCTCAGAACTCATCCTGTGTCAAGATCAATGTCAAGATCATTAGTCTTTTGAACTGATTTTCCCATGTGAAGTCCCCAAAATCAATTGGAAATAAAAAGATGCAAAGAAGCACCTGACTGGCAAGATTGTTCCCACTGCTCTTTCGATGTCAGTGGCCAAGCACCCCTGCAAAACCTCACATAAACTCACACGGCCTCCAGACATGCTCCTGAAGTGCAGCCCAGTTGCCTCACGGGAGTCCCTGAGCTCATCCACTCAGCAGCCCTGGTCTAAGGCAGTGAATCGACACTTCAGATGACAGCTCTCGGCGAAGAGGGAAGTCCCTTTCTGGAAGATGCAGACTTCCAGGGGCCATGACAAGTGGCTCGGGGGCGAGAGGTCAGGACCAACCCTCACATCCATCGGGAGGCATCCTTTCCATCGAGTTCAATCATTTGGGTCCCAGGCATTTCACTGCCTTGAAACTTGACAGTCCTTCCACAAATGTCGGCTACCTTCCGAGGGAACTGGAGCATCCAGGGGACTCTGTAGCAGAGCCAGCGAGAGCTAAGCAAGGGGATGGGAGCGCTTCAGGGGTGGGAGGGGTTTAGGGATAAACCCCAGTGCACCGACAGGAGTGGTTTCCCGGCTGAGCTGGATGGAGACTCACCTTTAGAACAAAGCATTTCAGAGAAAAGACTCCCATCTTGGAGACGAGTCTCTGCAGTCAGGAGTCCTGATCGCTGGGGTCAGGAGGTGCTGCCAGCGTCTGCAGCTGAGCACAGGGGCTCGGCCGCCTGCACAGAGGTGCAGGTGAGAAGCGACACCCCCACCCCAGTCCCTGAATCACCAGGTATGCGCTCAGCCAGGAGGAGGTGAAGCTTCCTTCTGAGCAGGAGCTGATCTGAGTTTAGCAGCCTCCCTGTCCCCTGCCTCCCATCCTCAGGGGAAGCCCCACAGCTCCTGGACCTCAGCTGCTCCCGGCCCCCATGAGACCTGGCCCTCCCCCTGGCCTGTGCACAGATCCCTGAGCCTCCTGTGAAGCTGGCTCAGCTCCAGGAAAGGTGCCGACCGCATAGTCCCTTCACTTTGGATTTTTCTCGCCAGTTCACGGCTGCTCACAGCGGGGCAGTGTTGACCCTCCACTAACCGGCCCTTGACTGTGCCTTTACCCCTGAGTGACATCCTGGGGCTTCCCACACACGCCTCGTGGTGCCAAACACGTCTAGTGAGTCAGCTCTCATGCACAGGGGCACTGTTACCTCCATTGTACAAATGATAGAAGGCCGGGGAAGTATGTGTGTGTGTGTGTGTGTGTGTGTGTGTGTGTGTGCGTGTGCGTGCGTGTGTGTGCACACGCGCGCAGAGCCGACGCCCCTTCATCCCATCCATCCCCGCCCTCACCCCACCTGCACCCCCAGCCTATCGCCCTTCTCAGGTGGGCTTGGATCTGGACCCGGGAAGCACAGGGCCGCTTCCGCTCACACTTAGCACCCTTCTCCCAGGAGGGTTCCCGTGGACTGGGCCCTTTTCAGGGGCCACACGGTACACTCCCTTGCATGACCGCAGTTGGAGAAAATGAGTTAAAACCTGACAACGCTGTGAGCCCCTGGGCGCAGCGGTGCGTCCACACCAGCCTGGACAAGCCTCGGCAGGTCCTTCCTCCGAGAAAGCTCAGGGCACACCCCTCACAGAGCACAGCTGACGTCACCCTCGAGTGGCACAGACCCCGAGAACACGCAAGTGTCCTTTGCCCCTGTCCCCCCAGCTGGCGGCCATGTAGGAACAGAACTAAGTTCCTTGTGTTTCTCGCCAAGCTTGGTTCCTTGGTTGCCCTGAAACATTGCTGATGAGGAAAGGCAGACTGTGCCACAGGCGCCTGGAACCACTTTCCACTGCTCACGTACATGAAGCTCAGTGAACAGTGCATTGCTTGGAGTGACTGGCAGCGGTTGCATCGAGACTGGGTTTTTGTTTTCCGTTGATCTCCGTCATGTGGCCCCAGGTCTCTGAGCCTCTCAGGGGCAGAGACAGAGAGCTGGGTGCTTGGGAGGTGCTGATTAGAATCAGAAGCAGTCCCAGGTGCTGTCCTTGCTCGTGTTGAGAGCCCAGGGTCGCGTGCCTGGCGCCAGGGTTGGAGCCGTGGGTGACAGAGATGCCCTGGGGTATCTCCACTTCCCTCTCCCCAGGCCGTCTCGTCCTCCCATAACCCTGGGCTCGCTCGCAGCCCACAGACACCGTGTAGACGAGGGCTGATTCAGACCGAGATGGTCGTGATAAACGGATTGCTTTCTTATCGAAAACCAGGGAGATTCCTTACAATCTTCCTCTAATAAACTTTTATATTTAACGTTTCTTGTAAGAATCTTGGTTACAATAATGAGTTTGTGGGGCCAACACCCTATTTCTAAGCCCCACCTTCCACTTAAAGAAGGGGCCAAGGGCAGAAGGGGCCAAGGGCAGCTTCTTAACCCCGCACCCCGTTTTCCCTGCAAGCAAGACACAACAGCAGAGCACATGCACCTCCCGGACTCCTAGAGTCCCCGGAGCCTTCCGCACCCCCTAGAGCCGTCCACGCCCCCTATAGTCCACTCCCCCTAGAGTCGTCCAAGCTCCCTAGAGGAGCCCATGCCCCCTAGAGCCCATGCCCCCTAGAGCCGTCCACGCCCCCTAGAGTCCATGCGACTCCAGGATTCCAGGAGCTAAGCTGGAGGCCAGGCTGTGCTCAGCCAAAGTCTGGTTAATGAGTTAAGTTGTGTAGTGAGTGAAGTGGCTCAGTCGTGTCCGACTCTCTGCGACCCCATGGACTGTAGCCTACCAGGCTGCTCCCTCCATGGAACTCTCCAGGCAAGAGTACTGGAGTGGGTGCCTTTCCCTTCCCCAGGGGATCTTCCCAACCCAGGGATCAAACCCAGGTCTCCTGCATTCCAGGCAGACGCTTTAACCTCTGAGCCACCAGGGAACAGAAATAAGCGAGAATGTGGGAACGCGCTGTTTCAGAGAACAAAGCGGAACACAGGCGTCAGCCCTTCCCCTTGTTTCTTACCGAGTTAAACGCTGCGCGAGGCAGTGGCAACACCGGGCTTGGAGAGGAGTTATCAGGAACAAACCCTGGCTGAGCAGCGGTTCAGGGACACGTGTGAGTCCAGACAGCGGCACGGGCCGCATCCGGGATGGACGCGAGCGTCCAGCCGGTGTCCTGGTTCACCGGGCAGGGACTCCCTGCTTGCGGCTCTCACCTGGCGTCTGCGGGGCTGCCCTTGGCCCCGGCCCCGGCCCCAGCCCCAGCCCCGGCCGAGACCGCCTCCTGCCTCCCGGGCTGCTCCCAGCGACAGCTCTTCTCTGCCTGCCCTGGCCCCCCTGCTCCGCCTCCGGGCTCTGATGCTGGATTTCTGCAAGCAGGCCAGGAGGGGTGGGGCGTCCTCTGGGAAAACCGCCAAGTGCCCTGGGTTCCCTCCTTTCCCTGTCTACCTGTAATACCAACACCGGCCCCAGCCTCCACCTCGGTCGGCTGCGACAGGGATACCCTAACACCTTGTTTGAAATGAGGCTCCTCATCCGACAGCAGCTGTGACTTCAAGGAAAAGTCGACCTTGTGTTTCTGGCACAGAAAGCACTTGGTAAGAACGCAGGTGTGCTCCCCAGAAACGCTAACGGCTGAGAGCTGGTTTAGAGACTGAGGCCGCCCCAGCCCCCTTGTGTTCCCAGTTCAGTTTGGCTAAGAGGAGGATCACGAAGAAAGAAGATAGGGAGGGGTGGGAGACCGTGCCCTCGAAAACACCGAGCGCAGCGTCAGAGGACTTCCGCCCGGATGAGGCGACCACAGCCCCCCCCACCCCCCTTCTGTGACTTGCTGTCACAGGAACCCGTGGGTCCTTCCTCGGTGACCCACCCGGAGCTGAGCTGCCCCAGGGAGCAGACGAGGCGCAGGCACTGAAGCCCAGGCTCTGTTCAGTTCAGTTCAGTCCAGTCCCTCAGCCGCGTCCGACTCTTGAGACCCATGGACTGCAGCACGCCAGGCCTCTCTGTCCATCACCAACTCCCAGAGTCCACCGAAACCCATGTCCATCGAGTCGGCGATGCCATCCAACCATCTCATCCTCTGTCCTCCCCTTCTCCTCTCGCCCGCAATCTTTCCCAGCATCAGGGTCTTTTCAAATGAGTCAGCCCTTTGCATCAAGTGGCCAAAGTATTGGAGTGTCAGCTTCAGCATCAGCCCTTCCAGTGAATGTTCAGGACTGATCTCCTTTAGGATGGAAGCTCAGTCTCTAGAACTTAACAGGATCTTCTCCTAGTCTTGGGAGTCAGCCCGGCAGGCCCCCGCAGCACCTCCAGTCAAGGGAGGTGGGAGGTTCAGGATGAGGTCGCTCGAGGCAAGGCCCTCTCTGTTTACAGCCCTCGGCACTGAGCTCCCCGGAGACTGTGGAACAGCTGTCGGGGGGTCTTGGGGCCCCTGGGGCAGCTTGAGGATGACCCTTGTGGCCCAGCGAGCCTGAGAGGCCCCCACTCTCCACTTAGAGACGAGGAGCTGCAGGGCGTCAGGGGTTGCCTGCCCCCTACCCCGGCCCCCTGCTCCCTGCCGGGCATAACAGCATTTACCTGTAGGGATGCTGTTTCTGTAAGTGCCGAGAGGCCTGGTCCCCTCTGGGCCAGAGCGGGATGAAGACAGCAGCCGGACCCGAGAAGCCGGGGCCACCCTCCCACAGCCCCTCTCACCCCGTCTCAGAGGCCATCAAGGGAAGCGTTTACACAAAATAAAAAGATGCCAAAAAGAAAACAACAGCAAAAAACCCAAACTAGAATTCTTCACCATTCAAAGGGAGGCAGGGAAAGTACATTTTTAGATAACAAAAGATGAGAGAATGTTCCTGCCAGACCCAAACCACAGTAAATGCTTCGGGAAGCTGTCCAGGCTGGAGGGAAACGGCAAAGTCAGACCTAAGCAAAGGCTGAAGGGAGCCCAGAATAACGGCGCTGTGTGTGGAGGTGCTGCTGATCTTTTCTTTTCTGGTTTTTATAAAAGGCAGTTGGATGTTTGAAATAAAATCTATAACCGTCTCCTCTGGGAATTGCAACATATGTGGAAATAAAATCTACGACAGCAACAGTGCAAAAGAGGAGAAGGAGCCGATGCCGGGCTTTACCTGCAAAGTGTCGTTACGTCCTGTGACACAAATAAGTTTCTGCAAAGAGAAAGAAGAAGAAAGATATTTTAGAAAATATACATATAGTCATTTACATAAAAATTGAATGGAAAATGTAAACTTTATTCTAGACAGAACCAAAAAAGAGAGTTCCATAATTAGTAGATCTTTACGTTCGAGGAGACCTTCCAGACGTGGAACAGAGAGAGGGGGAGCAGGAAGGAGAAGTTAGGGGCTGGTGAGGACTCGGTGACAGGTCCTGTCTCTTCACTGAATACGTGCTGGAGGGGCCGCAGGGCTGGGGCTGGACCCTGCTGCTTGGCGTCCGGAGGAGGAAAGGAGCTATTGAAGGACCACACAAAGTCCTGCACAGGGTTGTATACAACAAACAAACAAGCCAACCCCACGCCTAAGCCTGCCGTAGGAGCATTTCAGAACATCCAAGGCAGAGCGAGAACTGCGGCCAGAACCCGAGGGTCGGGTCAGTCCGGTCGCTCGGTCTGTCTGAATCTTTGCGGCCCCATGGACCGCAGCAGGCCAGGCTTCCCTGTCCATCACCATCTCCAAGAGTTTGCTCAAACTTGTGTCCATCGAGTCGGTGATGCCGTCCAACCATCTCATCTTCTGTCGTCCCCTTTTCCTCCTGCCTTCAATCTTTCCCAGCATCAGGGTCTGTTCCAATGAGTCAGTTCTTTGCATCAGGTGGCCTAGATGTGAACTGGAGGGTAAATACAGCTTATTTATGCCTCTCTTTGAAACAACACTTAAGCTAACTGTAGAATTTGGCTTAGCAGCCATGGAGACCAGCAGGCAGCCCAGCAATGTCCTGTAAGTTGTGAAGGAAGGGAAATCCCGAGTCATGGTTCCACGCACAGCTAAGCTACGATCCAAAGGGGACTGTAAGATAAACACATTTTAAGACAGGCAACTTAATGCTCCCTAATGACACTCCAAGAACTGCAGAAAGAGTGGACTGGACCACCGAGAGCACACAGCAGGGTGAGGATAGCCTCTTCAGTGACTGGTGTTGGGAAAGCTGGGCGTCCACTTAAAAAAGAATGAGACGAACCTACATCACACACAGAATCAACTCAAAATGCATGAAAGACTTAAGACCCGAAACTGCAAAACTTCTAGAAGAAAGCAAAGGGAAAATGTTGCTTGTTATTGGTCTTGAAAATGATTTTTTGGATATGGCACCCAAATCACAGGCAACAAAGTCAGATGAAGCAAGTGGGACTATGTCAAATGAAAAAGCTCTTCATAGCAAAGGGAACAAGGTGAAAAGGTAGGCTATGGAACAGGATGAGATATTTGCAAACTGAGTGTCTGATGAGCTGTTAATAGAAAAATATATAAGAAACTCATACAACTTAACAGCAAAAAAAAAAAAGGCAATTAAAACATGAGCAAAGGACCTGCAGAGATGTCTTTCCAAAGAAAACATTCAAATGGCCATAAAATACATGAAAATGTGCTCAGCGCAACTCGTCATCAGTTCAGTTCAGTTCAGTCGCTCAGTCGTGTCTGACTCTGCGACCCCCATGAATCTCAGCACGCCAGGCCTCCCTGTCCATCACCATCTCCCGGAGTTCACGCAGACGCACGTTCATCGAGTCGGTAATGCCATCCAGCCATCTCATCCTCTGTCGTCCCCTTTTCTCCTCCTGCCCCCAATCCCTCCCAGCATCAGAGTCTTTTCCAATGAGTCAACTCTTTGTATGAGGTGGCCAAAGTACTGGAGTTTCAGCTTTAGCATCATTCCTTCCAAAGAAATCCCAGGACTGATCTCCTTTAGAATGAACTGTTTGGATTTCCCTGCAGTCCAAGGGACTCTCAGAGTCTTCTCCAACACCACAGTGCAGAAACATCAATTTTTCGGCACTCAGCCTTCTTCACAGTCCAACTCTCACATCCATACGTGACCACAGGAAAAACCATAGCCTTGACTAGACAGGCCTTAGTCGGCAAAGTCCTGTCTCTGCTTTTTAACATGCTGTCTAGGCATCAGGGAAAGACAAATCACAGCCACAGGGAGATTCCCCTCACGCCTGTGGGGATGGCTATCACCGAAAACAAGAGACAAGTGCTGGCGAGGCCGTGGAGAAAGGGAGCCTCCCGCACTGTTGACGGAAGCTGGACCGCTGCGGCCACAGGGAAGAGCAGTGCGGAGATTCCACAAAGCCTCAGAAGGTTAACCGTCATATAAGCCACAACCCCAGTCCTGGCAACATGTTCAAAGGAAATGGGATCCAGATCGTGAAGACACCCCTGCACGGCCATGCTCAGCACAGCCTCGTTTCCACAATAATCGCAACGTGGAAACAACCCGAGTGTCCTCCACAGGTGACTCGATCAAGAAATGGGGCTTGCAGGCCATTATTACCCGCTCAGCGGTGGAAAGAGAATATGAAAATGGTTTACTTTGTCAGAAATTAGTCATGAATATTAATCAGTTCATTAAAATCTGCCTTTGTGGATATAATAAATTATCCCACTTTATTCTCCACTGACTTTAGATGCTAATTTCTAAAATTATCTCTTGCCCACACCACTTCCTTCAAATCTCCAAAGTAACGCTGCTATTTTTCTCCTTATAAATGTTCCCATCTCTCTTTCTTTCCAAATTACTGATTATTTTGTACAACTCTGAGGGAATCATGTTTTGACTCTTAATAAAATGACTTCATTATACCAACACTTTAACAGCTAAGTCCCCAACAAGATGACTACCCACAGGTCACCCAAACCACGGGGCTTCCCTCTGCTAAATTTGACTAAGGCTGCCTGACAGCTATGTTTGAATTATGAGTTGTTTAATAATGAGGAAAAAAAGAAAAAACCCTTTGTTGAAAAAGAAGGATTTTAAAACCGTGAGTTTAAAACACGCATCAGCGTGTTTATAATTTGCTGCCTCTTCTCAGACTCCCTAACAGCTGCTTTTAAAGAGCATCAGCTTCCTTATTCTGCCCCTCTCCACGGTCCCCAGGCAGCCACGCCCGCGTGATCCAGCAGAGGCCTCCAAACGAGAAGCATCTCATGGAAAGGGCGTCGCCGAAAGGGGAGGAGAGGGGACGGTTTTCCGGTTGCTGCCTGATGCGTTTCTGCTTTTCTGCCCCAGCCAGTGACTTGCAACCTCGAAGAAGCCGTAGAGGAGTTATTCTGCTGTCGTCTTAATTCTTCAGGTGAATGGAGTCTTATCTCCGTTGAGGGCTGGGTGACTTCCCCGGGTCTCCACACGGAGGCCAGGTCTCAGTCTCCCGCGAGCTGCCCAGCCTCCGCCAGCCTGAAGCTCAGACCCAGGGACCGGAGCGCAGCCATTTCCGCGAAGTCTGCGCCCTGCGTCTCCGACCTGGAGAGGCTCGGGGGCTTTCTTGCTCGGTTGGTTTGAGCAGAGACGGAAGTGCTTCTGTTCCCTGCACTCACGAAGCTCATGAAGGAGCGAGAGGACCATCTGAGATGGCGAGAGGTCCTCAAAGGTGGACCCTGCAGAGCCGGAGCCGGCGCGGGGCCTGCGTTTCCGGGGATCCCGGTGGGAGACGGGGCCAGCGAGGGCTCAGCCTCGGCTTTGGGGCCGCTGCTTTGGGGCCGCTGCTTTGGGGCCGCTGCGGCGCCTGTGTGGCGAGCAGGGAGGGCCGCGGCCAGGAGCGGCTGGAAGTGGCCGCGTGGCTGCGGTCCTCGGGGCGTCTGCGCCTCCTTCTCTCTGCATTGCTGCTAGCTCCACTCCACAGACCGCTGCGGAGTCTGAAGGAGAAGCGGTGTGCTCGCCTAGTACAGCCAAGCGGCTCCTGAGTGGTGAAAGACGGGGAGGTCACCTTTGGAGGGCAGGCCCGCGGACTGTGATGCCAGCCAGCTCCCATTCCCCACGGGAGCCCACAGGCTCCTGTTTCTCCAGCGGCTTCCAGGCTGAGAGGTCTGGACAGAAGGACATGTTCAGCGATGGACAAGCACACTGGGGAAACAGAACATAGCAGCTGAGAACCAAGTGCTCATTCCCGAATCACTGGCTAAAAGGCAGGCCTGGGCCTCCCATAAGGCCCTGGGGTAACAGCAATCTCCACATGGACCACTGACTCAGCAGGGGGCCGGACTCCTAATCAATCACTGATCAAACCAGCAATGCCAGGGTCCGATATTTAGGCACATGAGCCATATCACATTCCGGAATAGCGTTGTCCAGTGGGCTCTGGCTCCCAGTCACTGAGCAGGGAAGGAGACATGGGCCCGACTTCGCCTGTGCTCCGTCGAGTTTTAGAGGAGCTTTCAGCTAATCTGCAGTGATCACCAGGGTCATGTGATCTGCATTTAAGCGCGTGTGGGCAGCTTTCTAAGAGATGAAACCAAAGGCATCTTATAAGATGGAAGTTTTAAGCCGCCGTCATTTTAAGGAGAAAAGGGGCCAGGAAGGAGGCGAACAGGGCTTTGTTTTAAACACGAGGTCAAGTGCTGCATGAGGGAGAGGCGGAGGAAAGACTCTGCCCATTTCAAGTCCAGGCTTTCCGCCTGCTGTTCCATCTTCTTTCTGCTCCACAGTTATGACTGGGTTTTACGTCAGCCTCGGCTTCAGTGGGGTTTGGCGGAAGTCACAGCACCAACAGGTCAGAGGCTCGTTCCAACAGTGCTGTTCTTTCTCCAAATAGATGATTTTTAAATAAAATGTTCGGCGAAATCCGTGCCAGTTTTGCGTGTTTCCTTATCTGCTGCTGCTGCCTTCCCCTTGGATCGCTAGGAGGCCCTGTGAGCCTCCAGGGTGAGGCCTGCCCCGAGTTAGAGCCTCGGGTGTGGCCACCTGCATGACTGAGGACCAAGCAGGACGGTGAGCACGTGAGTGCCCCTGAGGACGAAGTGCCAGCCTGGCTCCAGACGCTCCCGGGCCCACTGACCGTGACGTGGAAGGTCCTCTCGCTTCGAGGGGGCGTTTCCAGGAGGTTCCTCATGTCCCCGAAGGTCACCCTAGCTGCACAAGTGGCCTAATTTCAAGTGCACAACAGGCTCCACGTGCCCCAGGTTAACGTGCAAACCTACTGTGAGCACTAGAAAGAGGAACCGCTGGTCCCTCAGTCAACACTTTGCAGTTGTCACTGTGTTAGGGTTAGAGTGCGTGGCAGGAAAAGTCAGAAGTATCAGAAGCTTCTGCCTCCTGGAGCCGTCACGTGGGGAAGACAGATGTCAGGCAAAGGAATGAGTGATCCTGATGTGTGAGCGATTCACAGGTCCCTGGTGTGTGCACCTGTGTGTGTGTGCACGTGTGTGCACATGTGTATGTGTGTGTGCACGTGTGTGAAAGACAGGTGTGTGAATGACTGATTTGGAGGAAAAGTGAATTCGTGAGACATTATGACTTTGAGCTTAAAGATACAATCTTCAGAAACACTGTTTCTAGATTTCTGTTAATGGAAGCTCTTTCCAGAAATTTGACTTACAAACACCTTCCAGATGGTGGAGGGGAAGTTTGACCTAAATTTCCCAAATATAACACTCCTGAAGTGCAAATACAATGGTGAACTGTTGGAGACTCTTTAAATTTTTGTGTGTGTGCACGTGTGTGAAAGACAGGTGTGTGAATGACTGATTTGGAGGAAAAGTGAATTCGTGAGACATTATGACTTTGAGCTTAAAGATACAATCTTCAGAAACACTGTTTCTAGATTTCTGTTAATGGAAGCTCTTTCCAGAAATTTGACTTACAAACACCTTCCAGATGGTGGAGGGGAAGTTTGACCTAAATTTCCCAAATATAACACTCCTGAAGTGCAAATACAATGGTGAACTGTTGGAGATTCTTTAAATTTGAGTCCTTATAAACAAGAGTTCAGTTCAGTCAGTTGCTCAGTCATGTCCAACTCTTTGTAACCCCATGAATAGCAGCACGCCAGGCCTCCCTGTCCATCACCAACTCCTGGAGTTCACTCACGTCCATCAAGTCGATGATGCCATCCAGCCATCTCATCCTCTGTTGTCCCTTTCTCCTCCTGCCCCCAATCCCTCCCAGCATCAGTCTTTTCCAGTGAGTCAACTCTTCACATGAGGTGGCCAAAGTACTGGAGTTTCAGCTTTAGCATCACTCCTTCCAAAGAACCCCCAGGGCTGATCTCCTCCTTGCAGTCCAAGGGACTCTCAAGAGTCTTCTCCAACACCACAGTTCAAAAGCATCAATTCCTCAGTGCTCAGCCTTCTTCACAGTCCAGCTCTCACATCCATACACGACCACTGGAAAAACCATAGCTTTGACTAGAAGGACCTTTGTTGGCAAAGAGTAGACACCACCAAACTCACATGTGAATAAGATCCAGAGAAAATGGCCTCACAAGCAGCGCAAGAACTTGGATCCGTGGCCCCATGAGTGTGGAGTCAGTGACCCTCAGAGGTGCAGCTCCTTTCGACTCCAGGCCGAGCCTCTGGAAGCCCAGGCTCCACCCCAGCATGTCCTCCCTCTCTCGAGGACCCGAGGACCCTGATGCTGTGGGTGGTGGAGCCCCCCAGCCCATCCGAGGACCTGCAGAGCAGAGCCCATGTGACCCACAGCAGGCACCAAGTGTGGTCTGCGGCAAGTCCAGCGATGGGATGGAAGGGCCGTGGGCAGAGGCCGCACGCAGCCGGCAGGGGCTAGGTTTTGTGTAAGTTGTCTTGGTCATCAAGCAAGTGCATGGACGCACAGGGTGGAGCTGGCAAGTGCATGAGCTGGGCAGACAAAATGACTGTATTTAGTTTAAAGCTTGTTCTCTGAAAAATAGTCCATAGAATACAGTTAACATGGGGGAAGCTTTTCAGACTAAAATGAGAAACACTGTGAGTTTATGGGACTGCACTTCTCTTTCCTGATGACAGATTTTGTGTGCTGGTCCCTTCAGAAAATTGCTGGGGCCTCTTGCATCCGCTGAGGCCCCCGAGGACTCTGCCGCAAGCGGGGCATAAATCGACGGCACTGGAAGCTAAGGTCTCTGGGACGAGGGCACAGGAGTCCCTGCTGCTTGGCAGATTTACAGTCCCAGCCTCCCTTCTGAAGGGTGTTTCATTTCCAACAGCCACCTGTATAAATAATTCATTCTCTTCAAATACGCTGAAAGCAGGACAGCTGAGCCACGACAGCTTCTGGAGGAAGGAGAAGGACATGCGTGTTAGGAAGAGGCCGTCCTCCCTGCACGCTGTCATCTCTGAGGATTTGTGTGATGCTGAATAGGGGTCTAAGTCAACTAGAAGCCTACCGTGAAGATCTCGGAAAATTCCAAAACATCATTTCTTCCATGTAAATTTCAGCAGTGATGAAATTTGTAAATGGGATGCTTAGAATTTTACCAGAGTTTTGCCCTGGAAAAGTAACACATGTAACATGCTATGTGAGGAGGTCCCTCCAGTGCCGTGTTCTGGTTCCGTGTATATTAACTGTCTGTGACTTGTCAGTTGTGCCTGTTGGGATTCTTCAGGAAGGGCGTGCAGTTGCTTAGAGGCGCCGGGTTGGAGCTTCCCGCGCACTGCTGGGAGTCAGGATGCCGTTCTCCTGCTGTGGCCTCATCACGCTTGTAGAGATGACAGTCGCGCCTCCACAGGCCAGTTGGTTTGCTAGTAACGGACTCAGAGCTTGGTGGCTTCCTTACTCACCCTTCTCGACAGCCAGCAAGCTCCTCAAAGGCAAGGACGTCCTTCAGTCCTGGGCATCTCTAGTCCTCAGAGCAGCAGCTGAGCTTGTAGAGGTGAGGCCCCACAGACGTGTGTGGGCAAAACGAGTGAGTGAGCACAGAAACGCCAGAGGGAAACACAGCACTAGGTAGACGGGTGGATGTTTGGATAGATAGATCACGGATGCTCACGTGTGCTCGGTCACCCAGCCGTGGCTGACTGTTTGCGACCCCAGGGGCACCTCTGTTCACGGCATTTTCCCAGCAAGAATACTGGAAAGGGTTGCCATCTCCTCCTTCAAGGGAGCTTCCCAACACAATGATCGCTCCTGTGCCTCCTGCGTCTCCTGCACTGGCAGGTAGATTCTTTACTGCTGAGCCAGCTGGGAGGCCCAGGTGACGATAGACGGACAGGCGGATGCATAGGTTCACAGACAGCGGACGGATAGGTGGATAGAGAGACCCTAGGCTTCCCAGGCAGCACCAGTGGTGAAGAGCCCGCCTGCCGCTGCAAGAGACGCAGGAAGATGCAGGGTCGACCCCTGGGCCAGGAAGGTCCCCTGGAGGAGGGCTCAGCAGCCCACTCCAGAGTTCTTGCCTAGAGATCCCATGCATTGAGGAGCCTGGCGGCTACAGGGCAGAGGGTCACAGTCAGACGCAACTGAAGCGACTTCGCACACACAGAGAAGCACAGATAGGTGGACAGACAGACAGGCAGACGTGCACTGGCTAAACCGCAGGCCTGCATCCTGGGTAAAAGCTCGAGGAGTCTGCACGGAGGACGTGAGGCGGCACCCCCAGGTGGCTCAGCAAGCGCACAGTCGCCCTCTGGATGCGGCTGTCCAAGTGAACGAAGCTTGGTCCAGAAGTACAGGCTGGATCCCAGTTCTGGAAACGGCGCTTCTACAGGGAGCCAAGTTAATGCCGTCCAGAGCATGTTTCCTTCTGATGATTTAAGTGGATATAGGCTTGAGCTCAAGGAAGCCAGGGAGATGAAGGATCAGCCTGCCCCCAGGGCCCTGGCTGAAAAGCCTTGTCTCGGATGGTCTTTTGACAAGAGATGAATGGTATTATCTCAAGACACATAGCCTGGCAAGAGCCTCAGGAAGTGCCCAGTCCTTGCTGAGAAATAGGCACCATATGGTTTAGTGATCATGAGGATACGCAGCGTGCACTGTGCAGAGAGAGCCAAGTGTCAGTCATGGCCTTATTTGTAGATTTGATTTTTTAGATGGAATAAGGGCTTCAAATTTCCATTCCACATTTTAAATAATTTCGTATTTTATTAACAAATCAAAGAGGATGATGAACAGTTTCCGCCCTCGTGTGTGATGCCGTGTAAAGTTGTGTGACGCTGTGTTAAACTGTGCCCCCTGAGGCACGAGGGCAGGCGCCTGTTGCTTTAGCTGTATCAGCATTGGCAGGAGGTCAGCATTTTTTGCTTGTTTAGAGTCAACTAGGAAACTTTCCTTGAAGAGCTCAGAAAATTCCAAAATAACATTTCTTTCATGTAAATTTCAACAGCAATGAAACTTATAAATGGGAAGCTTAGAATTTTATCAGAGTTTTGTTCTGGAAAAGTAGCACATGTAACTTACTATGTGAGGAGGTCACTCCAGTGCCATCTTCTGTCTTCATGTAGATTAATTATCTGTGGACAGGCGCAGAGGTCAGAATCCAGTGGTAGGAAGGTAGGGGACGTTGGGTGAATTTACACGGAGAAGTGATCTGACCGCATATGTGCATAAAAAGATGGTGGTGATTCTGAGATCAGAAAGCAGACAGACTGTGGCAGAGGGGTATTCGGCCGGGTATTAGAATGACTCAGACAAAGGAAGATGAAGGCCCCAGGGCCGCAGCGCCGAAGGCTTGTCCCTGACTGGGCCTTCTGGATAAGAATCTGCACGTTCACATTTCTTTTAAATCATTTCCCTTTCTTAAACTGTGTTTTGTCCTAGTGGCTCAAAGGTAAAGAGTCTGCCAGCAATGCAGGAGACACCGGAGATACGCATTCAATCCCTGGGTCAGGAAGCTCCCCTGGAGGAGGGAATGGCAAACCACTCCAGGATTCTTGCCTGGAGAATTCCAGGGACAGAGGAGCCTGGTGGGCTGCAGTCAGTCTATGGGGTCACGAAAGAGTTGGACATGATTTAGCTACTGAAAGTGAAGTCACTCAGTCGTGTCTGACTGTTAGCGACCCCATGGACTGTAGCCTATCAGGCTCCTCAGTCCATGGGATTTTCCAGGCAAGAGTACTGGAGTGGGTTGCCATGTCCTTCTCCACGGGATCTTCCCGAGCCAGGGTTGGAACTGGGGTCTCCCGAATTCCAGGCATATGCTTTACCGTCTGAGCCACCAGGGAAGCTCAGCGACAAACAACATAATCACGTTACATGTATTTTTATATCATTTTCATTGGAGTCTACTGTACAATATTGAACTGGTTTTTGCCAGACGTTGACATGAATCAGCCGTGGGTTTGCACGTGTTCCCCATCCTGAACCCCCCCCCACCTCCCTCCCCATCCCATCCCTCTGGGTCGTTCCAGTGTTAAATACGAACCATCTCCTGTGCCTTTTTGGGAGTAGGTGTGATGCAGTTAATGGATTTTACAGAAACATGCCATTTTAAAACAGAAGAGATGTGTATAAGAGACAGATCCTGAACCCCCCCCCACCTCCCTCCCCATCCCATCCCTCTGGGTCGTTCCAGTGTTAAATACGAACCATCTCCTGTGCCTTTTTGGGAGTAGGTGTGATGCAGTTAATGGATTTTACAGAAACAGCATTTCTTTACTGTTATCACAGTAGTTTTCCAGAACAGGTCACTGGGAGGCACGTTCATCTGATGGGGCAGAAATCAGAAGAGGCCAGTCCTGTCGCTGACTCAAGTCTGTGTCCCCGACGCACACACAGAGTCAGGCATGGCATCGATGCTGTTTGAGCAAGGCATGGTGTGGAGGCGCCTGCTTCTCATCCTCTGTGAGGCTCTCAAGTCCTGCACGATGCTCCTGTGCGCGTCCCTGAGACGGGCAAGGAGAGGAGAGCTGCTCGCCCTGCAGAGCCGGGTCCCCTCCACCCTCCTGCCGGCGGACACTGGCCGTGAAGTCGTCGCCTCCCTG
The DNA here is from genome assembly GCA_006408675.1 of Madoqua kirkii. NCBI lineage: Eukaryota > Metazoa > Chordata > Mammalia > Artiodactyla > Bovidae > Madoqua > Madoqua kirkii. The sequence goes on along the minus strand of SJYC01080624.1, from coordinate 273 downwards.
GCCTCTCCTGGGCCGCGGGGACCAGGGCTGGGGAGGGGGCAGCCCGTGAGGACAGCAGTCCCCTCCCTCCAGGGCTGGTTCCAGCCTCCGTCTCTCCCAGGAGCCATCTTTGCTTTTAAAAATAGAAGCAAGGTGGGAGCTAGCTTCCAGAAAACGGCTTTTTGGACATTTTCCCGCATAGAGCCTTTAAGTGTTTCTAGCCGCAGAGATGCTTCCAGGAAGTGCGGACCCGTCGCAGGAGGAGCGGGTGTCGGGTTCAGTGGTGCGATGTGG
>SJYC01080623.1:0-23918 GCA_006408675.1 Madoqua kirkii | reverse complement strand
CAAACACCCCCTCCTCGGTCCACAAGGAGACCTGCCGGCGTCAGCTGTGTGAGGGGCGGCGGAAGGGCCGCGCCCCTGAGCGCCTGGGACCCTTAGCAGCCTGTCCTCCTCCCAGCTTTATGCGCGAGGCTGACGTGTGCCACCTTGTCAGTTTAAGGGCACAGCGTGACGGTTTCATTCATATTTGAGAAACGATCAGCACAATGAGGTGAATTATCACCCATCATCTCATATCCGTGGACCAAAAAGAAAATTTAAGTTCCAGCCCTGAGAACTCTTAGGAACCCTCATCCTTTTTCTCTCAACACATCCACGGAGGTTGATTTTTTCAGCCAGTTTTTGAGCTGGAGAAGCAGAAGGCTGGTAAGGGAGGCCCCGGAGAGGGGACGCGGGGCCCAGGGCGGGGGTGAGGCCTGGAGGCGCCCGGATTCGCTGGTTCAGCCCGAGGAGCCGCCCCGCCGCGGGCCAGGGTCAGCCCCGGGGTGCAGGCCGCTGGGCCCTCCGGGGCGGGCAGGCGCCTGGAAGCGCTGGGGAGCCGACGGTCCCGGCGAGACAGACGCTCGAGCGCAGGTGACAAGCGCGGCCCGCGGGCCGGGCGGCGGCCTGACTCCTCCGCCTCCTCCACCGGCCCAGAGCCCGGGCCTCCGCGCGCTCGGCCTTCTCTGCGAGCGGCCTCGAAGCTGCTGCGACTCCCTAGGCCTCAGCTGAGGTCGCGGGCCGGGCCGGGCCCCTGTCACGCTGGAGCCTCCGGGTCCCGCTTCAGGCGCGGCGGGCAGGCCCGGAACCAGGGGCGGCCCGGGGGTGCCAGCCTCCCCCCCGCAGCTGCCCGCAGGAACCGGCCCGGTCCGCCCGTCCGCGTCGCAGGGCCCGGGCTGAGCAAGACGCCTGCAGACACCAGCGCAGGACCGACACCCGCAGGACGGACACCCGCAGGACGGACACCCGCAGGACCGACGCCCGCAGGACCGACGCCCGCAGGACGGACGCCCGCAGGGCCGACACCCGCAGGACAGACGCCCGCAGGACGGACGCAGACGCCTCCCGCCCCGGGGCCCCCACCGTTTCTAGGGGCCCCCAGAGGCGCCAGGGCACCTCCAGAGCACCACAGGCGTGTCACACGGAACGGAGTGTGACACGCGAGGCGCCTGCCTGGGGACCGCCCGCTGCGGGGAGCGCGCCACCTCGGGCCCCAGGGGAGGGCGCCCATCCTGCCCGCAGGGGGAGGCACCTCCAAGACGGCGCGGGCTCCCCGGGGGGCGGGCTCCGCAGGGGGCGGGCTCACGGACTCTTGCAGACGTGTGACACGGAGAGCAGCAAAACCTTCATCAGAAATCCGTGTGAATGGGCTGCATCTGAACAATGCGGTCAGGGAGGTGACAATCCACAAATACCTTATTTTTTCTAAGTTTTAAAAACCATGTCTTACTCTGTGAGTCACAATTTTAAAATGTAAAAAAAATCATTTAACGGCGCAAACTCTATAAATCCTTGAAACACTGCTTTACTTAATAATACTTGAAAAAGCTATTAGAAACATTTTTCTGTTACTTTTTCTGCACATCTCAGTGTATATGTGTTTTAATCCTCCATGATACATCTGCTTCTCAATGCCTTTTTTTTGGTGACTACCCCACCCGGCTGCTCATGGGATTTCTTCTGTGTAGCAATCTCTTTGGACTTGTGAGGACAGCATATTTGTACACCCGTGGCGGCTCCATGTCAATGGATGGAGAAACCCATTGCAACACGGTAGAGTAATCAGCCTCCAATTAAAATAAAGAAATTAAAAAAGGACGCTTTGGGATTGTGAACCAATCACAGTGAGGGAGAAAAAATGATAAAGGGTAAAGAAAGCTTGAAAAGAGGAAGCAGGGTCACTGCTGGCATCGTTCTTCTCCCAGCTTCTCATTTTCGTTCTTTCTCTGTTCTGGCGACCAGAAACTTATGTCTTCTCTCAGTAAATTCTTTTTTCTTGATTTCTACCAAGAATTTTCTCTTTCGTGGCTAAAAAATATAGGACTACTCACGGTTTCTTTTCAAAATAAACACAATTTTGACTTTTAAAGGTAAACAGGCTGGAAAGAAAGCCTTTCCACCATCAGGCAGCTGAGCGGAACTGAGGAGCTTGTGGTCCCCTGGGACCCCTGACTCTTTCAGCTGGAGGTGCGTGTGCATTGGAATCACTCAGCTTGCTCACAGTGTCCCTTAACCATCAGCAAGTTATTTCTGTGTATCTTTAATGCCATTGCCTTGGCAACCAGTCTAACAGCGGCCCGGAGCTTCGTGGGCCCAGGGGGCTGAAGCACCGGGTTCATGCACTCAACCCATTTTCCACCAGCCAAACCCCAAGGGAGTAAGGCCACACCGGACCGGTTCCCGGAGCTGGGACGCTCGCTCTGTTCATGCCGTGAGGACAAGTCCCTGCCACCTCACCATCCTCCAGCCCAGAGGGAAGCCTGGGGCTGGGACGGCTCCTCCACGGCAGACACTTGTGGTTCCCCAGTCCACTCACTGACTCACTCACTCACTCACCCACTCAAATCACTCACCCACTCACTCACCCACTCACCCACTCACTGACCCACTCACTCACCCACTCATTCACTCACTCACTCACTCACTCACCCACTCACTCACTCACTCACTCACCCACTCACTCACCCACTCACCCACTCACTCACTGACTCACTCACCCACTCACCCACTCATCAACCCATTCAGTCACTCACTCACTTACTCACCCACCCACTCACCCACTCACTCACCCACTCACTCACTCACTCAGCCACTCACTCACTCACTCACCCACCTACTCACTCACCCACTCACCCACTCACCCACTCACCCATTCATTCACCCACCCACTCACTCACTCACTCATCCACCCACTCACTCACTCACCCAATCACTCACTCACTCACTCACTCACTCACCCACTCACTCACCCACTCACCCAATCACTCACTCACCCACTCACTCACTCACCCACTCACCCACTTACCCACTCACTCACCCACTCACACACCCAGTCACTCACTCAGCCACTCACTCACTCACTCACCCACTCACTCACTTACTCACTCACCCACTCACTCACTCATCACTCACCCACTTATTCACTCGTTAATTCACTCACTCACTCAATCATTAATTCACTCACTCATTCACTGAATCAATTTACTCACTCACTCATTTATTCACTCAGTTACCCACTCACTCAATCATTAATTCACTCATTCATTCAGTCATTCATTCACTCACCCACTCAATTGTTAATTCACTCACCCAGTCATTAATTCAGTCAATCATTAATTCACTCGCTCATTCACTCACTCACTCAATCATTCATTCACTCACTCAATGATTAATTCACTAACTCAATCATTAATCCACTCAATCATTCATTCACTCACCCATTCATTCCCTCACCAACTCATTCATTCTAATCATGTGTCAAACCCTACTTTGTTTAAGCTGTTGTAAATTCTAACTAGAAAACATTTCTCTCATCCTCCTAAGAGCTTAAATTCATTCAATAACTCTTAAGAGAACTTGTTTCTGGGGTGGGAATAAACGTGTCACAGGACCAAGGAGAACACGTTCTGTGGTGGTTCAGTTTCCGCCTCATGGCTGCCCACATAGACGCCTGTGGCTCTAGCTCTTTCATCGCAGCTGAAAGCTGCAAGGTCAGCACCGTCTGGGTTATTTCTGTTATCTCACCGCGATCAGCATGTGTGATTGTTGACTGGGAAGTGCGTGAAGAGTGCACCGTTAGTAAATACGATCACATTCTCTCAATTAGGAGCAGCCCGTGAGGAAAGCGAGCGGCAGGAGGATGTTCAGCACCAAGAGCACGGCAGGAGGAGCCGGAGTGAAGCCCCGCCCTCCCGGGCAGCGCGAGAGGCATGAACGCCTGACCCCGCGGGCCCACCAGCCGCCCTGCAGGAGCCGGGCAGCGATGCTGCTCATCAGGGAGGGGCCGGCAGCACAGACCCTTAGGCTCTGGGGTGAGGTCAGCTCAGGAGGGCAGGAGCCCCTCGACCCTGATTGCAGAGTGTGGATCGGGCCCCAGATGCCACAGGCTTTCTTGGGAGAGAGGGTCCCAGAGAACATACTCGTCAAGGTGAAGCGCCCACTGAGGTGTTTCCACTGTTATTCCACCAGGGAGAGTTCAGGTTACTCACCCAAACCACGTGCATACACGTGTGGGTGCTGGTGGCCGCGTGCAGGGATGAGCCGGACGTTGGCAATGAGCCTCAGGATGAAAGCCTCAGCACAGTCTCATGCAGGTAAGCCACGTGGTCTGCTGGGGGGTCTGTGCCCTTGGAGCCCAGAGCAGACATCAGAGAGGACGCAACGTTGCTTCAGCCCCATTTTCAGAACCGTGTTTGGCGGCAGGAGAAACAGGCTGGGTGGCGGCAGAAGAGCCGGAATGGGATCACCTCCTCACTGAGGCCACAAAGCCGTGTGTGTTTTGTGCCCAGAGAGTTAGGATTAATGGGATTCTCATGAGAGTGGCTGATACTCGCCGAGAACTTGGCAGCTGATGCAAAGTCTTTCTACAGTTAGTTCCCTCCTTTGTGTAGATCTGTGCGGTGAGCCCTGTAGGAATTGCTGATTTGGGCTCCAGTTTGATAACTAAGCAGGTGACTTGAAGGAATACCCCAATTCACTGAGGCCCCTGGGTTTCATCCAAATTCTGAGCATCATCTGCTGTGTAATAAATATTTCATTTCCTGTTTCTTCCCATTGAAAGAAAACTCAGAAATTACATTAATTCATTGTGACAATTTTTTAATGAAAGGAAAAAAGCCTTTAGTAGAAAATAAAATTATCATATAAACGAGGCTGGAATGACCTGGGAAAATAAGCTAAAGAGTTAGCCAGACAGATGCCTTCCAAAAGCTCATGCACGCTCCCTGAGAGTGAGCCACCAGCGGGAAAGAGCGTAGACACAGGTGGGCGGAGTGGCCTCCTGCCAGTCCTGGGGCTCGCAGAAGGGCTGACCCACAGAGATGCCCCGACTGGCAGGGCAAACACCCCACATGGGGGCCAGACAGCCCCAACTGCAGAACCAGGCAGATCTCAGGAGAAGACTTTGTCAAGGTCTTTACAATTTTTAAACGTCTTTTTGGCCGTGCTGGGTCTTTGTTGCTGTGTGCGGCTTTCTCTGTGGTGAGTGGGCCTCTCATTGCGGTGGCAGAGCACGGGCCCCAGGCCACAGCTTCAGCAGCTGGAGCTCAGGCTCACCACTCGCGGCTCCCAGGCTCCAAAGCACAGGCCCAGCAGCTTGGCGCATGGTCTTAGCTGCCCACGCACATGGAATCTTCCTAGACCAGGAGTCAAACCGGTGTCCCCTGCCTCAGCAGGTGGGTTCTCAGCCGCTGGGCCACCAGGGAAGTCCCAGGAGGAGGTTTTAAACTTGACTCTGAGGAATCCCTCTGCGTGACTCCAGCGCAAATGTGTGTGTCGACTGATATTTGGAAAGACCCCTCCAGGTAGGAGAGTGGCATGCCTGGGCACCCCATGCCATTACTTCAAGAAAATCAGAACAAACATGCCATCCTCCAGCATGAGGACGGCAGGGTGTGTTGGCCAAGGTGGATGTGCAGTCAAAATGTGCTGCTGTGACTGGCTGAACATCAGGTGTCCAATAATTAATGCACCCTGTTCAAACAGAAATGTGACAAGTCCATATTAGAAGGCAGAATTTGGGCAAAGACAGGAACTAGGTAAAAATGTAGAAAATTAACATGAACAGGTTTTGCTAAGAAATAAGCCACGCTGTGCATTCTGGGAAGTGTCCCTACGCCAAGCCCTGCTCCCCAGCCTCTCAGGATGTCCCCCACCCCTAGTGTGTTTCACACAATCACAGAGACACGTCTTCTTCTTCTTTTTATAACACATTTTGGCCCACTTAGTGACACTCCCTTTCTGTCTCACAACTCAGAGTATTCTCCTATGTGGACACAACAATTTGCTGGACTTGCCTCCGACATACGGACATGCAGGTTACTGTCGACGTTCTGTGGATTCAGCGACAGTCAGTAACTCCACGCGCTGGCGCTCTCTGTCACTGGAGAGTCATCTCGGGAGAAGTTCCCGAAAGAGGGATTGTCCAGTCAGAGCACAAAAGCACATGTGATGTTGACAAATGTTGCTGAACGCTACTTCAGAAGCAGGTAGCAGCTTGCTTTCTGCGGGTCTGTTCCCCAAGGCTGCACATCTCGAGGCAGCTCCCTCTCACCCGACCGCGTTGCTCAGTGATGAGCAAGCCTGTTTCCTGCCTCTTCGGTGCCACGTCCTCCTGTCAACAGCAGCTTTGTTGCAATACAACCCACACACCACGAAACCTGCCCTTCGGGCTGCCCGGTCCAGCTGTGGGGTTCTGTTTGCTTTGAGTGTGCTCACGGCTGTGCCCCCTCACTGGTGGGGTGTCTCCATCACCCCACCGGCAGGCGCTCCTTACCTCCTCTCCCTCCAAGGTCCCGGCCACACCCAGGCACCTCTCCACGGAGGGGCCTGAACTGAGTCAACATCAGTGCGCTCAGACGTCTTTGTGACAGGCCTCTCTGCGCGGCTCAGCCATGCTGAGGCTGGCAGGAAACCCCGCCCTTTTTGTTGTGGGGTGATGCCCCCTGGGACAGAATGCGCAGGAAACCCCGTGCTTTTTGTTGTGGGTGATACCTCCTGGGACAGAATAACTCAGGAAACCCCGCCCTTTTCGTTGTGGGGTGGTGCCCCCTGGGACAGAATGCGCAGGAAACCCCGTGCTTTTTGTTGTGAGTGATACCTCCTGGGACAGAATATCGCAGGAAACCCCGCCCTTTTTGTTGGAGGGTGATGCCCCCTTGGACAGAACAGCGCATATTACTGGCTGTTAGTCCTCTGTTGAGCCTTCAGGCCATTTTCCCGTTTTAGGCGCTCTGAATAATGCATGTGTGCTTTCTGGACATATGATTTTAATTCTCTTGAACATACACCTAGGAATGGAATTATTGAATCACATGGCAACAAGTTTACCATTTTTAGAAAAAGCCAAAGCTGAGCTATTTTTCCAAAATGGCTGCATTTTACATTCTCTCAAGCAAGGATGAGGAGTCCAGCTTCTCTGCATCTTTGCCAGTGGGCATTTTTGTCTTAGCCTCCTGGTGTTTTGATGTACATTCCCCTGATGCCTAGTAACACTGAGAAGCTCTTCATATGCTCGCCGAGTAGTTATAGATCATCTCTGGAGCAGCGGCCACTCACATCCTTTGCCCACTTTAAAGAAAATGCATTGCTTGTTTTTTTATTTTTATTTGCAGCTGTTATTCATGTATCCTGGATAAAATCCCCTTATTAAATATGTACTCTGCAAATATATTGTCTCACTCTCTAAATTTTTACTTTCTTTAGGTGAAGAACAGATTTTAAGTTTTTTAATTAATTAATTTTAATTGGAGGCTAATTACAACGTTGTCGTGGGTTTTGCCATACGTTGACATGAATTAGCCACGGGTGTCCGTATGTCCCCCATCCTGAACCCCCCTCCCTCTTCCCTCCCCATCCCACCCCTCAGGCCGTCCCAGTGCCCCAGCCCTGAGCGCCCTGTCTCACACATCGAATCCGGACTGGTGATCTGTTTCACATATGATAATACACGTTTCAGTGCCATTCTCTCAAATCATCCCACCCTCGCCCTCTCCCACAGAGTCCAAAAGACTGTTCTTTACTTCTGTGTCTCTTTTGCTGTCTCACATATAGGGTCAATGTTAACCATCTTTCTAAATTTCATATATATGTGTTAGTATACTGTATTGGTGTTTTTCTTTCTGGCTTACTTCACTCTATAATCGGCTCCAGTTTCATCCACCTCATTAGAACTGATTCAAATTCAATAACCTTAGATATGCAAATGACACCACCCTTATGGCAGAAAACGAAGAAGAACTAAAGAATCTTTTGATGAAAGTGAAAGAGGAGAGTGAAAAAGTTGGCTTAAAGCTCAACATTCAGAAAATGAAGATCATGGCATCCAGTCCTATCACTTCATGGCAAATAGATGGGGAAACAGTGGAAACAGTGATAGACTTTATTTCTTTGGGCTCCAAGATCACTGCAGATGGTGACTGCAGCCATGAAATTAAAAGGTGCTTTCTCCTTGGAAGAAGAGCTACCACCAACCTAGACAGCATATTAAAAAGTAGAGACATTACTTTTCCAACAAATGTATGTGTAGTCAAAGCTATGGTTTTTCCAATAGTTATGTATGGATATGAGAGTTGGACTATAAAGAAAGCTAAGCGCTATGGAACTGATGCTTTTGAACTGTGATGTTGGAGAAGACTCTTAAGAGTCCTTTGGATTGCAAGGAGATACAACCAGTTAATCCTAAAGGAAATCAGTCCTGAATATTCATTGGAAGGACTGAGGTTGAAGTTGAAACTCCAATTCTTTGGCCACCTGATGTGAAGAACTGACTCATTGGAAAAGACCCTGATGCTGGGAAAGATTGAAGGTGAGAGGAGAAGGGGACGACAGAGGATGAGATGGTTGCATGGTATCACCAACTCGATGGACATGAGTTTGAGTAAGCTCCGGGAGTTGGTGATTGACAGCGAAGCCTGGTGTGCTGCAATCCATGGGGTCGCAAAGAGTCGGACCTGACTGAACTGAACACCAGAGTCTGGCACACAATAGGTCCTCAGTGACTGATAATTTCTCTAAGGAGAGGATTTCTAGGACTTTCACGAAGCTAGAGGGCATTAAAAAAACCAAACCAAAGAAACTGAAAAACATCTAGTGGGTTAGATGAGACTAGGTTGGACAGAAGACAATACTATCAAAATACAAGGATTCAGATTCACCCAAGAGTACTAACGGGCTGAGGAGCCCTGGGCTCAGAACTGCACATATACTGACTTCTGCTGTTGTTCAGCTGCTAAGTTGTGTCCGACTCTTTTGAGACCCTATGGACCGTAGCCCGCCAGGCTCCTCTGTCCATGGGATTTTCCAGCCAAGAATACTGGGATGGGCTGCCATTTCCTTCTCCGGGGAATCTTCCCCCACCAGGGATTGTATATACTTCTCCTGCATTGGCAGGCACATTCTTTACCACTGAGCCCCCAGGGAAGGTCATGGGGTAGATATACAATCAACTGAGTTAGCCACAAACTTGTGAAGATGATGGTATTTATCTAGTTGGCAGATGAAGAGATGATGTCCTAAGAGACTAAGTACCTTGCCCCAATTCTTGTTGCCGGAGCTCTCTTCGAGGAATGAATGTCTTCTATGCTATTTTTTTTTTTTTTAAGAATGTTTATACTGTGAAATTTACCTCTAGATAGTGGTTCTTACTATTCACAAAAAAAGAGCAACTATATAAATATCTATTTATCCACCATATAACTATCTAATTCCAGAGTATTTTCATTGCCCTAAAGAGAATCTCTGTACTCATTAACAGTCACTCCCCATTCCTCCCTCCCTTGGACCCTGGCTACCAGTGATTTGCTTTATATTTCTATGGATTTGCCTTTTCTGGACAATTTATATAAGTAAAATCAAACAGGATGTGACCTTCTGTGTCTGGCTTCTTTCATTTAGCATAATGTGTCAAGGTTCATTCATGTTGTAGCATAAATCAGTATTTCATTTCTTTGTTTGACTGAATAATACCCCATTGTATGGATGGATGACATTTTGTTTGTTCATTCATTGGTTGATAGACGTTCTGATGGCTTTCACTTTTTGTTCTGAGTAAAATTGTGGTGAACATTTGTGTACGAATTTTTGTGTAGATATATGCTTTCAGTTCTCTTGGGTATATACCTAGGGATAAAACTGCTGAGTCATGTGATAAATTTATAGTTAACTTTTTGAGGAATCGTCAAACTGTTTTTCCAAAGTGGTTGCATCATTTTACATTCCCAACAGCAATGTATGAGAACTCCATTTTCTCTACATACTTGTCAACACTTGTTATTATCTGTCTTTGGATCATAGTCATCCTAGTGGATGTGAAGCGACATCTCACTGTGGATTTGATTTGCATTTTCCTAAGGACAAGACTTCCCTGGTGGCTCAGACAGTAAAGCATCTGTCTACAATGCGGGAGACTTGGGTTTGATCCCTGGGTCAGGAAGATTCCCTGAAGAAGGAAATGGCAACCCACTCCAGTACTCTTGCCTAGAAAATCCCATGGACAGAGGAACTTGGTGCAGACTACTGTCCATGGGGTCACAAAGAGTCAGGCATGACTTCACTTTCACTTTCTCTTTCTGTCAAGGACAAATGATGTCAAACATCTGCTCATGTGATTATTGAGATAGATATATATGCATATATAGTCACATTTTAAAGCTCTATTCAGGTAGAATTTGCATACCATGAAATTCACCAATTTTAAGTTTACAACTCAAATGGCTTTAAGACCTTAATTTTTTCCTGATATAGGTGTTTACAACTATCCCTTTAATCCCTGCTTTAGCTACATCCCATAAATTTTGATATTAGGTTTTTATTTTTTATAGAGTTGAAATTATTTTCTAACTTTTCATGTTTTTTTAAATTGAACTATTGTTGATTTGCTATTAGTACCTTATGTCAGTTTCAAGTGTGCAATAAAGTCACTCAGTTATTCACATATATGCATGCTGCTGCTGCTGCTACTAAGTCGCTTCAGTTGTGTCTGACTGTGCGACCCCACAGACGGCTACCCACTAGGCTCCCCTGTCCCTGGGATTCTCCAGGCAAGAACACTGGAGTGGGTTGCCATTTCCTTCTCCAATACATGAAAGTGAAAAATGAAAGTGAAGGTGCTCAGTCATGCCCGACTCTTAGCGACGCCATGGACTGCAGCCTACCAGGCTCCTCTGCCCATGGGATTTTCCAGACAAGAGTACTGGAGTGGGGTGCCATTGCCTTCTCCGACATATATGCATATATAGTATTTAAATTTCAGATTGTTCTCTGTTACAGTTTATTACAAGATATTGAATACAGTTCTTTGTGCTATATAGTAAATTCTTATTTCTTATATATTTTATGTATGTTAGTTTGTATCTCTTAGACCCATACTTCTTATTTATCCCACCCCTGTACCTTCTCCCTTTGGTAACCATAAAGTTGTTTCCTACATCTGTGAATCTGTTTTGTATATAGATCATTTGTGTTACTTTTTGATTCCAAAATAAGTGATATCATATAGTATTTGTCTTTCTCTGACTGCACTTATTTTTATATTCTCTAGGTCCATCCATATTGCTTCTTTTTTCATGGCCAAGTGGTGTTCCATTATCTATATTTATATCTCTATCTGTCTCTCTATATGTGTATATCACATCTTATTAAACCAATCATCTATTGATGAGCATTTTGGTTGCTTCTGTATCTTGGCTATTGTAAATAGTACTGCTATGAACATTGGTGTGCACATATCTTTTCATATTAGAGTTTTCATCTTTTCCAGATAAATGTCAGGAGTGGAATTGTTGGATCATATGATAGCCTATTTTTAGTTTTTTAAGGAAACTCTTTCAGTTTTCCATTGTGGCTGCACCAGCTTACATTCCCACCAATAGTTTTGAAAGATTCCCTTTTATCCACATCCTACCCAGCATTTATTATGGATATTTGCAGACTTTTTGATGGTAACTATTCTGACTGGTTTGAGGTGACACCTATTGTAGTCTTGATTTGCATTTCTCTAATAATTAGCAGTGTTGAACATCTGTTCATGTGCCTTTTGGTTATCTGTATGTTTTTCTTAGAGAAATATCTATTGAATTCTTCTGCCCATTTTTTGATTGGGTTGTTTGGTTTTGTGATTGGACTGTTTTGGTTTTTGATATTGAGTTGTATGAATTGTTTGTAAATTTTGAATACTAACCTCCTATCAGTTGTATCATTTGCAAGTATTTTTTCCTATTTCATAGATTTTTTTTGTTTGTTTTATTTGTGGTTTTCTTCACTGTGTGAAAGATTTCAAGTTTGATTAAGCCCTATTTGTTTATTTTTTGCTTTTATTTCTTTTAGGAAACTGACTTAAGAAAATAGTGCTATAATTTATGTCCAAGAACATTTTACCTATGTTCTCTGTTAGGAGTTTTATGGTGTCATGTATTTTATTTAGGTCTCTAAACCACTTTCAGTTTATTTTTGTATATTGTATTAGAGAATGGTCTGATTCACTGGTTTACACGTAGCTATCCAGCTTTCCCAGTCTTCCCTGGTGGCTCAGCTGGTAAAGACTCTGCCTGCAATGCAGGAGACCTGAGTTCGATCCCTGGGTTGGGAAGATCCCCTGGACAAGGGAACAACTACCCGCTGCATATTCTGGCCTGGAGAATTCTGTGGACAGAGAAGCCTGGAAGGCTACATTTCCTGGGGTTGCAGAGTCGGATATGACTGAGCGACTTTCACTTTCATCCAGCTTTCCCAACACACTTTCCAAAGAGGTTGCCTTTGCTACATTGTATATTTTTGCCTCCTACTTTAATTGACTACAAATCTGTGGGTTTATCTGTGGGCTCCCTGTTTTATTGCTCTATATGCTGGTTTTTGTGCCAGCACCTTGCTGCTTTTGACTACTGTAGTTCTGTAGTATTATCTGAGGTCTAGAAGAAAGGGTTATATCTCCAGCTTCATTCTTTTTCTTCAAGATTGCTTGGCAATTCTGGCTCTTCTGTGACTATATATGTTTTTGAGAAGTGTCTTCAGCTGCTTTTTAATTGGATTATGTAATTTTATTTTTTGAGATATGAGTTCTTTATATATTATAAACACTAAATACTTATCAGATATATGATTTACAAATATTTTCTCTCATTCTGTGGTTTGTCTTTTCACTTTCTTAATAGTGTCCTCTTACACTTAAAAGCTTTTAATTTTAATAAAGTAGAATATATCTAGTTTTCTTTTGTTACTTGTGTTTTTGCTGTCACATCTAAACTTCTACTGATTAAGTTCAAGATTATGAAGCTTTATCCTTATGTTCTCTTCAAAGAGTGTCACAGTTTTAGCTCTGATATTTGATCTTTAATCCGTTTGAGTTAATAAGGACCTAACTTCATTGCTTGCATGTTAAATTGTCCTGCTCTATTTGTTGAAGAAATTATTCATTCCCCATTAAATGATTTTGGCATCCTTGTCAGAAATCAATTGGTCATAGATATATTTCTGTTAAATTCTATTCTTTTGGTCTGTATGTCTATTCTGGTGTCAGTACCACACTGCTTTGATTACTGTAACGTGTTAGTAAATTTTGAAATAAGTGATATTTTTCTTACTGTATTCCACTTTTTAAAGATTCTTTGCATTTTCAGATGCATTTTAGGATCAGCTTCTGAAACTATATCACCTGGAACTTTGGAAAAGATTGCACTGAACATGTAGATCAGCTTAGGGGAGGATTGCCACCAAGGCTTTCTTGGTAGCTCAGGTGGTAAAGAATCTGCCTACAATGCAGGAGAGACGGACTCCATCCCTGGCGTGGGAAGATCTCCCAGAGAAGGAAATGGCTACCCACTCCAATATTTTTGCCTGGAGCATTCCATGGACAGAGGAGCCTGCTGGGCTACAGTCCATGGGACTGCAGAATTGGACATGACTAACTAACCTTTTTTTCATTGCCATTTAATAATATTAAATAAACATTTTTAAACTTATTTTTGTTATTGTTGAGGTATAATTGACATATTATATTAGTCTCATGTAAAGAACATGATTCAATATGTGTGTACATTGAAAAGTGATCACCACAAGGTCTAGTTACTATCCATCCCCAGGCATAGTTAGAAATAAATTGTTTCCTGTCATGAGAGATTTTAAGATTTACTCTCTAAGTAAATTTCAAATTTATAATACAGTATAATTAACTGTAATCATTCCAATGTATATTGTCTTACCATAATTCATTTATTTCTTAACTGGAAGGTTGTGACTTTTGCCTCCCTTCACCCATTTATCTCATCTCCTACCCTCACTTTTGGCAACCACCAATCTGATTTCTGTATCTTTGAGTGTTTTCTCTTGTTATTGTTTTAGATTCCACCTATAAGTATGATCATACAGAATTTGTCATTCTCTGTCTGATTTATTTCACTTAGCATAATGCCCTTAAGGTCTATCCATGTTGTACCAAATGGCAAGATTTCATTCTTTTTTATGGTAGTATAAATTCCAGTGTGTGTGTGTCTGTCTCATTTTCTTTATCCATTCATCCATCCCTGGATTCTTGGATTGTTTTCATATGTTGACTATTGTAAATAATGTTTCAATGAACATGAAGTACATTACCTTTTCAAGTTAGTGTTTTCCTTTTCTTCTTCTTTTATAATTTATTTTATTTTTTATTATTAAATTTTTTCTAGTATAAATTTATTTATTTAAATTGGAGGCTAATTAATTTACAATATTGTATTGGTTTTGCCATACATAGACATGAATCCGCCACAAGTGTACACATGCTCCCCATCCTAAACCCCCCTCCCTCCTCCCTCCCCATACCATCCTTCTGAGTCATCCCAGTGCACCAGCCCTGAGCATCCTGTATCATGCCTCAAACCTGGACTGGCAATTCATTTCACATATGATATTATACATGTTTCAATACCATTCTCCCAAATCATCCTACCCTCTCCCTCTCCCACAGCATCCAAAAGACTGTTCTATACATCTGTGTCTCTTTTGCTTTCTCGCATACAGGGTTATCGTTACCATCTTTTTAAATTCCGTATATATGTGTTACTATACTGTATTGGTGTTTTTCTTTCTGGCTTACTTCACTCTGTATAATCAGCTTCAGTTTCATCCACCTCATTAGAATGGATTCAAGTGTATTCTTTCTAATGGCTAAGTAATACTCCATTGTATATATGTACCACAGCTTTCTTAGCCATTCATCTGCTGATGGACACCTAGGTTGCTTCCATGTCCTGGCTATTATAAACAGTGCTGCGATGAACATTGCGGTACACGTGTCTCTTTCAATTCTGGTTTCTTCGGTGTGTATGCCCAGCAGTGGGATTGCTGGGTCATAAGGCAGTTCTTTCTGCTGATGGACATCTAGGTTGCTTCCATGTCCTGGCTATTATAAACAGTGCTGCGATGAACATTGGGGTACACGTGTCTCTTTCAGTTCTGGTTTCCTCGGTGTGTATGCCCAGCAGTGGGATTGCTGGGTCATAAGGCAGTTCTATTTCCAGTTTTTTAAGGAATCTCCACACTGTTCTCCATAGTGGCTGTACTAGTTTGCATTCCCACCAACAGTGTAAGAGGGTTCCCTTTTCTCCACACCCTCTCCAGCGTTTATTGCTTGTAGACTTTTGGATTGCAGCCATTCTGACCCACGTGAGAGGGTACCTCACTGTGGTCTTGATTTGCATTTCTCGGATAATGAGTGATGTTGAGCATCTTTTCATGTGTCTGCTAGCCATCTGTATGTCTTCTCTGGAGAAATTTTTGTTTAGGTCTTTGGCGCATTTTTTGATTGGGTCATTTATTTTTCTGGAATGGAGCTACAGGAGCTGCTTGTATATGTTTGAGATTAATTCTTTGTCAGTTGCTTCACTTGCTATTATTTTCTCCCTTTCTGAAAGCTGTCTTTTCACCTTGCTTATAGTTTCCTTTGTTGTGCAAAAGATTTTAAGTTTAATTAGGTCCCATTTGTTTATTTTTGCTTTTATTTCCATTACTCTGGGAGGTGGGTCACAGAGGATACTGCTATGATTTATGTCAGAGTGTTTTGCCTATGTTTTCCTCTAGGAGTTTTAGATTTTAAGTTTTTCACGAAATTCTGTTTAAAGGCCACAAAAGCCATTCAGCCTTTTTAATCTTTCTTTGTTATATGTGGTATATTATATATTGTTATTGTTTAGTTCCTAAGTTGTGTCCAAGTCTTTGTGACCCCATGGATGGCAGCCCGCCAGGTCCCTCTGTCTGTGGGATTCTCCAGGCCAGAACACTGGAGTGGGTTGGCGTTTCCTTCTCCAGGGGAACTTCCTGACCCAGGGCTGGAGCCGAGTCCTCTGCGTTGGCAGGAGGATTCTTCCCTGGGCACCAGGGAAGCCCTGTAGCGCACATCGCGTCATCACACCCGTGTCTGTGCGTGGACCCCGGCCGAGCTCCCGGTGCGGACCTCTTCCTCCTCCTCCCGTGTGCCCAGGTTCCATGCCCTCCCTTCCTCCCTCCCCGCTTCCTTCCTTCCTTCATGTTATGAGGGGGACTCTGGGGACACAGTCTCCAACCCTCTCCCATTTCTGGGACTCGTCCTCTCAGATATCAGCATGTCCAGGGTCAGGGGCCTTCTCGTTGGCGATCGTCGTTTCTCTGGGTTTAAGGGAAACGGGTGTGAGGCATGTTTGAGTCATCTGTTTGCTGTGCCCTTCACACCACGAGCGTTTCCCTCGCCCCCGCGGCTCCCGTCTGCACTGGCGGCAGCGGCGTCGCCTCTGGAGGGACGCAGTAGACGCTGCTCCTGGTGCGAATGTCCGCCGGCATGGGGGCGGCGTTTGCTCGCCCTCCCTGAGCAGCCCTGACGGGCTGTGGGGGCCGGGCTTTCAGCCTTGCCCCTGGATGCCCCAGAACTGGGTTCAGCACCTCTGGAGACAAACAGCCAACAGCCGCAGACCAACCATTGCTCCTGTGGGCAGCTTCGGCCGCCACCCATCCTGAATTCAAGCAAGGAGGTTCACCTTGAGCCCCACAGACACGGCCCAAGGCTCCTTCCAGGGAGACTGCAACCCCCGTCCACAAAGGCAGCTGCTGAAATTCATGACGCGGCGGCTCAGCTGCAGCGGAGCCTCAGGGAGGCTCAGCAAGCGCAGCACTGAGGGGCTCTCCTGCAGCAGCCGCACAGCCGGGACGCTCGGCTTTCAGCCCACCGAAAGACCATGCTCTGTGCTGCACTCAGCCCCACAGTGTGCTATGCTGGTTGAGTCTGGGGTGTTAGACCAAACTTGCGTTCCTGGAATAAATCCCACTTAGATATTGTGTTTAATTATTTTCATGTAACTTATTAAATTGCAATACAAAATGAATATTTCTAGTTGTAAAAAGTTGTCAAAGAGATAAAAAGACACTTCATCAAAGAAGAAATATAAATAACCAGTAAGCATGGAAAACTGCATTATCATAAGTAATCTCAGATATCAGACACAATGGCAGACCATCATACATATTTATAAAGTTATTAAAAAATACATGTGTCATTGTTGGCCAATGGCTGTTGGCAGAGGCCGTCCTAGGCACACTGCTGAATGTTTAATATTTATCACAAATGTAAAACATTCTCATTTTTCATTAATAAATTATGCAATACATGTATCATCAGTTCAGGTCAGTCGCTCAGTCGTGTCCGACTCTTTGCGATCCCAAGGCACGCCAGGCCTCCTTGTCCATCACCAACTCCTGAAGTCCACCCAAACCCGTGTCCATCGAGTCGGTGATGCCATCCAACCACTTCATCCTCTGTCATCCCCTTCTCCTCCCGCCCTCAATCTTTCCCAGCATCAGGGTCTTTTCAAATGACTCAGCTCTTCTCATCAGGTGGCCAAAGTATTGGAGTTTCAGCTTCAGCATCAGTCCTTCCAATAAACACCCTGGACTGATCTCCTTAAGGATGGACTGGTTGAATCTCCTTGCAGTACAAGAGACTCTCAAGAGTCTTCTCTAACACCACAGTTCGAAAGCATCAATTCTTCTGTGCTCAGCTTTCTTTATAGTCCAACTCTCACATCCATACATGACCACTGGAAAAACCATAGCCTTGACAAGATGGACCTCTGTGGGCAAAATAATGTCTCTGCTTTTTAATATGCTGTCTAGGTTAGTCATAGCTTTCCTTACAAGGAGCAAGTGTCTTTTAATGTGCAATACTGAATAATAATAGTGGCTGAGTAATTAATGATAAACAGAAAGATTTATCTATAACAATGCTCTGAAATATTGGGTTTATTTGAAAAACATAGTTGGAAATAAGAGTTAGTTAAATACATGACTTTTCATGCACAGTAACACCAGGTAGTCACTACAAATGATATGGTTTCATGACAGGTAGTGTCATTCACATTATATTGCTAATAAATCACTTATAAAACAGTAGGTATAGCGTTGTAGAGTGGATGTGACCCCCAAACCCTTTGTTGAAGCCTTGAGCCCCAGGTCCCTGAATGTGCATGGGGAACCCATGAGCAAAAGTTAAGTGAGGTCATTCGGGCAGAGGAGACCCAGCTGCCCTCACCCGTGTGAGAACGTGGCGGGCGAGAAGCTGGGAGCCGCTGCCCTGCTCTGACGGGGAGCCGGCCTAGCTGGCACCTCGGTCTTCCAGTCTCCAGAACCGGGAGAAGGGGGCGTTGCCCGGTCTGTGGGGTTTCCTTAAGGAAGCCCAAGCGGACTGACCGTGCGGTGCTTCCATGCTCCATCTTTCTAAGCGAAATCTGTGTGTAGGAGAGGGAACCACTGCTGCCCGAAGTTTCCTCACAGCCGTGGGATTCTTGCTGAGTTTTGTTTCAGTGTCTCTCTTTATTTTAAATTGGAATCACAAATTTTTCAATGAAAGCACAGTAGTTTTTAAACTAGAAGCAGAGAATTAAAAAAATCAACACTTGGCCAGTCATGAGTTCTGAATAAAAGAGTCAAACAGTGCTCCTAGGGGACCGTATAAATCAGTTTCTGGGCCTCTTCAAACTAAATATTTAAAAAATAAATATAATATTAATTTATTGGTGCCAGAATAAATATTAGAAATTTAAATTTTATAATATTTTATATTTAAAGACATATGCATATATATAGACATAATTAACAGAGGATTCTGAGAAAGTTTTGTGAAGGGAACAAAGAAATTAAACACTATTAGAATCAGATTCTTAAAACATCTGTTAAATCACTTTCATGTAAATTTCATCTGGTGAATTTCATCTGATGAGTTTAATTCTGGTGAATTTCATCTGGTGGATTTCATTCTCCTGAATGGTGATACTGTAACTGAAAGGAAACATGAAAACACACGGTTACAACCAAGAAAAGTCTTCTGCTCCAACATTATACCTACAGATCTGTATTTACAGACATTCTTTGAAAGGGCTTCCCAGGCGCTGCTAGTGGTAAAGAATCCTCCTGCCAACGCAGGAGACTTAGAGGCCGAAGTTTGGTCCCTGGGTCCGGGAGATCCTCTGGAGGAGGGTGTGGCAACCACCCCAGTATTCCTGCCTGGAGAAGCCCGTGGACAGAGGGGCCTGGTGGGCTGCAGGCACGACTGAAGCGACTTAGCATGCGTGTGTGTTTAAAACTTACACGTACGCTTCTATTTAATGTTAATGCACAACGTTAACCCTTCAGGAACGCAGGACCGATGCTGCCAGCAACCCCAGCGGTGCCCCTGGGATGGAGGACCCACACAGGGGGCCGTCAGGCTGGGGTCTCTCTCTCAACAGAGAAACTCGGGTCACGGGCCGGAGCGAGATGCGAACAGCCGAGAGAAAGTCAGGTGTCCTTCAAGCTGCAGTGACTTTCGATGTGTAGTCATGTTTCAATTGAAAAAACATTCTGGTGGGCTCTTCCATTGATTTTTAAGGCAGAACAGTGCAAATAATAACTGGGTTTTCACTTTTGTATTTTTAGCCAGGAAGTCCATACAGCAATCTCACAGCATTAAAAAAAATTTTCAACATATTTCTGTAAAGTGGAAGGTAGATGTAAAGTAAGTCACGTCTGCAGTCTGTCAAGAGTTTTACGATGATTTCTGTGTCATTTTAGTCATAACATTGCGCAAAAATCACTTAAGCTGCATAAACCACATGCTTCTGATGAATAAAGGCATATTTGCCAAAACGCAAGTGAACTAATTAGAAATTCTTTACGTCCTGCTTTTCAAACCCAGCAGAGCCTACGCATCACCTGTGGATCTTTTCAAACCACATCCCAGCGCCCCGAGGCCCTCGGGGTGTGTTTATGCTCTTCACCCACTCCCTGTCCTGGGCTAACCTCACCACCTCTGCTGAGGGGCGCCCTTCCCGTAGCTGCAGAGAGTCTGGGCCTCTGCTCATGCCTGCTCAGCCTGAGGGGTTCTCCGGGACTAGGACGGCCTCACCTGCATAACAATGCTTCCAGAAGCTTCCTTCTCTCTTCTGGAATTGGAGACTGACTTGCTGAGCCCTCACTCTAGGGCTGGGCCACAGGTTCCCCATCCTCACCGCCCTGCTTTCTAGGTCCCCGTGGTGTGACCATCCCCAGTTACAGAAATCACACGTCACTGTAGCAGCTTAGGGGGTGTGCACCCGCCTGAGTCCCCCTCAGCCATCTGTCTGCACCTCCCCATTTAAGCCTGGCTCCTGCCTCAGGGTGCGGCGCCTCAGGCTGTTCCATTGAAAAGTCACCCTGCGCTCACCCAAGTCTGCTCCCTCTTGCTTCCATGTGACTGTGTTTTGTGTGTCGGCAGGGACTTTCACTTTTCACTTTCACGCTCTGGAGAAGGAAACGGCAACCCACTCCAGTGTTCTTGCCTGGAGAATCCCAGGGACGGGGGAGCTTGGTGGGCTGCCGTGTATGGGGTGGCACAGAGTCAGACATGACTGAATGAAGCAACTTAGCAGCAGCAGCAGCAGCAGCAGGGATTTCAAGGCCTGAGCACAGGTAAGACGTTTCAAAAGACAAAAGCATGGCCAGATAGCAGGAGGGGCACGTGCAGATTCAAAATAGTGGAAAATGTGTCAATTAGACAAGTATGGAGCTGCTGGAAGAAATTAGGAGATCCCTTTAAACCTAGAACACTACACATCCATTTTCTCAGCTCAGGGGTCTGTTACCACTTCAAAGAGTATAGGAAATAAATTAATACTCAAATGTCACTTCTTAGAAACAGTCGGTAGCCAATGTGAAAAAATTCTAACACATTCTCTCAGACGCAGCAAGGAGTGTGGCCCCGAGCACCGGCCCCCTGCCACCGTGGTCCCCTGGGGCTCCCCACCTCGGCTCAGCCCAGTCCGCAGCATCCTATGTACCTTTCCCTTCACTTTCTCTGTGGCTTAATTCCATCATCTGCAAAATAATAACAACAGTATTTACCGCCCTGGAATTCTGGAGGAGTTAAGCGCCTCTGTGTGCCTGGAACAGAGACTGTGCTGAACAACTGTCACCATCTCTGCTCACCGCCCCCCTCAGACCCCTGACCCGGCTGCCGCCCGAACTCTCCACAGTCTTCTCAGCAGACAGCGTGCCTCACCACTCGCAGGCTAATCGGCCGGCACCTCCGTGACCGGTCCAGGGCTCCCACGCTTCCCGGGTGAGGGGCCGCCCGGTCCAGGGGAGGGGCTCACGTGCGCCGAGTCCGTCGCAGGCTTTGCCTGCAGTTCCGCTCCGTCGGGCCCTGTCTGTTTTCTCTGCGCCCCTCCCTGCAGACAGACGCTCCTCGGCGGCTGCAGCTGACCAGACCTCTTCTCCACGTTTCCTTCTCTGGACTCAGCACAGCCCCTGAGCGTGTGGGGACCGCGTGTCTCTTCGCCTCAGGCTCCCAGGAGAATGAGGTGCAGGCTCTTTGCGGGACACCCCGCGTCTTCTCCGGGTGCTCCTGACACGCAGGCCTGCAACGCTTCTGTCGTCATAGCGCTCAGAAGCCACACCGCTGACTCAGTGAACGTCTGCCCGGCTCTCGCCACGTGTCTCTAGGGACTAACAGAGATTCTGTGTCCCTTACCTGGGCATCAGTTCAGTTCAGTTCAGTTCAGTCGCTCAGTCGTGTCCGACTCTTTTCGACCCCAGGAATCATAGCACGCCAGGCCTCCCTGTCCATCACCAACTCCGGGAGTTTACCCAAGCGCACGTCCATCAAGTCAGTGATGCCATCCAGCCATCTCATCCTCGGTCGTCCCCTTCTCCTCCTGCCCCCAATCCCTCCCAGCATCAGGGTCTTTTGAGTCAACTCTTCGCATGAGGTGGCCAAAGTACTGGAGTTTCAGCTTCAGCATCAGTCCTTCCAATGAGCACCCAGGACTGATCTCCTTTAGGATGGACTGGTTGGATCTCCCTGTATAACAGATAGCAAAATTGATACAGAAAAAGAAAAACAGACTGCATTTCACCTAGCAGTGAAGTGGGGGACAGCTGCAGGCCTGGGTCGGGCGGCCCTCACCTCCCACCGTAACAGTGCGCTGTCCGTGATCTTGTTCCTGCTCCCGGCTCCTGATCTAGGCCCTGTGTGCCTGGCGGCAGCCAATGGGCGACCTGAGAGTTTAGTCCGGGACCTTCCTGTCGGGGGCGTTACTTGCTTGAAAATATCCTTCCTTTGTTTTGGTACTGTCAATTCAGGCAATGCCAACTTTTGGGAACAAAGTATTACTTTCAACGTTGGTTTTAAAAATGCAGCTGCCATCTTTATTAGACAGTAATAAATTAGTAAAATGAGGGTTACCAGCTTAGCAGGTTTTATCTCCCTTAATTTTCCTAAACAGCAGTGGGTGGTGTGGAGTGGCATCTGCGCTGCACTTCTAAGAGCCCAGGGGTGACTTGGGGGTGGGGGACGCCCAGAGGGCAGGGCACTCGCAGGACACGCTCCAGGTTACAGCCAGCGATCGAAATGGCACTGGAGTTACTCAAGCATTTTATTTTGACCAAAACTGTCTTCTCCTAAGGTAAGAAAACAGGGAAAATAATTTGGGATAATTTTGTATTAAAAAATGCTTAATAGAAGAAGGTGATTGTACTTACAGTACTGAAATCATTGGAAAATTCTGCCCGCCAGAAGCGCCTTATCATGAATGATATGAAGTCAAGGTCTTGCTGTCCTCGGCTGCCCGTTCTCAGAGGTGGGAGGCCGGTGGCAGGTTCTGTTCTGAGTGGATCTCTCTCTGCTCGCAAAATGAGGCATTCCTTTCAAGTGTGCCTGGTGACAGTCATGTATTTTCACCAAGAAACACAAAAACCTTTGAGAACTGGAAGAGTGTGCCTCTCTTCACAGCCGCATGCACATAGAACCCAAATACCCACAGCATCAACTTGATTAAGACGGTGGAGCAGAAGCAAAACAATTTTAAACAGAATCATTCGACGCAGGAAGTCCCAGCTCCTGAGGCCTCTAATCAGTCTCCCGGCTGAGCTTCTGCGCCGAGGCTCCGAGCTGCAGCCGGAGCCAGAGTTAGACGTGGCAGCTGCTCCCGCTGCGCTCCATTCACAGAAACCACGCTTGGGCTGATTGTCGCTTTCATAACTGTGACATCACCGTGGAACCAGCTTGAGAAAAATAGCAAAGGGAAATTTATAGACACTGTGCAGTAGCTATGGTGTGCATTTTGGAGAAATTGTATACTATAACTAGAAATTTCACTGTGCCTATTAATAAGCCAAAAGCTAGAGATGCAGGCATAGCTTTTAACAGACATTTAAATCCTGAAAGGTGGATTACTGCTTTATTTTCTATTCTTTTAACTTCTTGAAAGATTTTTTGGAAACTATCCATGCTTCTTATAAAAAGGAAAGAAAATTCAAGTTTATAGAAATCAAGTTTGAAATAGGACAAATGGGGTAATTAAAGACAGAGAAGAGAGTAGTTTTGATGTGGACTCATCACACGGAAAAACAATAGTTATGTGTGGACATGACGAGATGATTAGCTTCACTGTCATGACCATCTCACTGAGTGTGTCAAATCGTTATATTGTACACCTTAAATATACACAATTTTTATTTAAAAACATACAAATAAATTTTTTAAAGAAGAATGAACACATCAGAGAAAGACGGATCATATCTTACCCTAAACAATTCACTTCTCTTGTGGCCAGATTCATTTTCTAAATAAGAAAAATTTCACTCAGTAAATATATTAGCCATAGAATAAACATAGAGCAAAACCATCTGTTTCTTACAGAGAATTCACTAAAACACGTTTTGAATATGGTGCCCATTGAGTATTAGTTTGGTACCATACTAATAAAGAGCAT
>SJYC01080622.1:0-12616 GCA_006408675.1 Madoqua kirkii | reverse complement strand
CAGTCATGTATTTTCACCAAGAAACACAAAAACCTTTGAGAACTGGAAGAGTGTGCCTCTCTTCACAGCCGCATGCACATAGAACCCAAAATACCCACAGCATCAACTTGATTAAGACGGTGGAGCAGAAGCAAAACAATTTTAAACAGAATCATTCGACGCAGGAAGTCCCAGCTCCCGAGGCCTCTAATCAGTCTCCCGGCTGAGCTTCTGCGCCGAGGCTCCGAGCTGCAGCCGGAGCCAGAGTTAGACGTGGCAGCTGCTCCCGCTGCGCTCCATTCACAGAAACCACGCTTGGGCTGATTGTCGCTTTCATAACTGTGACATCACCGTGGAACCAGCTTGAGAAAAATAGCAAAGGGAAATTTATAGACACTGTGCAGTAGCTATGGTGTGCATTTTGGAGAAATTGTATACTATAACTAGAAATTTCACTGTGCCTATTAATAAGCCAAAAGCTAGAGATGCAGGCATAGCTTTTAACAGACATTTAAATCCTGAAAGGTGGATTACTGCTTTATTTTCTATTCTTTTAACTTCTTGAAAGATTTTTTGGAAACTATCCATGCTTCTTATAAAAAGGAAAGAAAATTCAAGTTTATAGAAATCAAGTTTGAAATAGGACAAATGGGGTAATTAAAGACAGAGAAGAGAGTAGTTTTGATGTGGACTCATCACACGGAAAAACAATAGTTATGTGTGGACATGACGAGATGATTAGCTTCACTGTCATGACCATCTCACTGAGTGTGTCAAATCGTTATATTGTACACCTTAAATATACACAATTTTTATTTAAAAACATACAAATAAATTTTTTAAAGAAGAATGAACACATCAGAGAAAGACGGATCATATCTTACCCTAAACAATTCACTTCTCTTGTGGCCAGATTCATTTTCTAAATAAGAAAAATTTCACTCAGTAAATATATTAGCCATAGAATAAACATAGAGCAAAACCATCTGTTTCTTACAGAGAATTCACTAAAACACGTTTTGAATATGGTGCCCATTGAGTATTAGTTTGGTACCATACTAATAAAGAGCATAGACATTACTTTGCAAACAAAGGTCCGTCTAGTCAAGGCTGTGGTTTTTCCTGTGGTCATGTATGGATGTGAGAGTTGGACTGTGAAGAAGGCTGAGCACCGAAGAACTGACGCTTTTGAACTGTGGTGTTGGAGAAGACTCTTGCGAGTCCTTTGGACTGCAAGGAGATCCAACCAGTCCAACCTAAAGGAGTTCAGTCCTGGCTGTTCATTGGAAAGACTGATGTTGAAGCTGAAACTCCAATACTTTGGCCACCTGATGCAGAGAGCTGACTCGCTGGAAAAGACCCTGGTGCTCGGAAAGATTGAGGGCAGGAGGAGAAGAGGATGACAGAGGATGAGATGGTTGGATGGCATCACCAACTCGATGGACATGAGTTTGAGCAAGCTCCGAGAGTTGGTGGTGGACAGGGAGGCCTGCTGTGCTGCGATTCACGGGGTCACAGAGTTGGACACAACAGAGAAACTGAGCAGCAGGAACTGTGCTGGCATAAAACTGATGCAGTTATCAGCATCAGGCAGGGCTCTGCAGAGAAACGGTCAATAGGATATGTACACATAGCTATGCATGTACATGTGTGTGCACACATATGTGAATGCATGCATAGGACTTGTGGTGTGGAGTCTGAGTATCCCCAGGTATTCAGTCTGCAGGCCCAGAGTTGTGTTGGCTGCTGCCCAAACCTGGAGCCGGATAAGACCAGGTTGCAGCTGAGAGCGTCGGGCCTCCTCAGCACAGCACATCGTCACTTGCGTCAGGTGCCCACGAGGCTGCGGGTGCCCCCTGCGCAGTGGATGGCCGGGCTCTGCTCGGTCTACTGACGACACCCTCCCAGACGCACCCAGAGTGCTGCTGAGCGAGCCTCTTGGCGCCCTGGAGCCCGGTCAAGTTGACACATAAACTTTAACCATCACAGTCAACATGTAAGTCAGTACCTTCAACCGAAATTGCTAGTAAGTCATTTCCTAAGTTTTCCAAGACTGCCGCTCTCTGCTCCGTCCCCCAGGCTGCTGTGCACCGACTGCCTGGACTTCTGGCAACACAGGCCCCAGCAGGAGGCACAGCACACTCCAGAGATGTGGCCGGTCAGACCCGGGACCCCACGCTGGGTGTGGGTGCCCAACCCAGGGGGCAGAGGCTGGAAGGAGGAGCCGCTGGCCTGCAGGGGTGCACCCTGGCTGGCCAAGCTGGGCAGCTCTTCCCATCACAAACTCCTCCCTTGCATTGGCGGTGGTAGTAAGATGACCCCTACGTTCCTCAAAACGTCACTATTTTAGTTTATTGTCTTTCTCATCACAGTCCTGGAATCAGGATCTTTTGTTATCTACATGAAAGGTCTTTTCCTCCCGGAGGGGCCTTGATCGGCAGGCCATTCTTCCTCATGCTGGAGAATCACCAGGTGTCAGAAATCATACTCACACTATCCAGCAGGTAATGTGTTTCTCGAAGGCCACAGGCCGACTCTACTCCTCTCCATGTCTGGCTCTTACATAGGTTCTTGGGAAGTAATGCATGTTTATTACATTTATTACACTTATTACAAGTAATACTGTCTAGTCAAGGCTATGGTTTTTCCTGTGGTCATGTATGGATGTGAGAGTTGGACTGTGAAGAAAGCTGAGCACCGAAGAATTGATGCTTTTGAACTGTGGTGTTGGGGAAGACTCTTGAGAGTCCCTTGGATGCAAGGAGATCCAACCTGTCCATTCTGAAGGAGATCAACCCTGGGATTTCTTTGGAAGGAAAGATGCTAAAGCTGAAACTCCAGTACTTTGGCCACCTCATGCGAAGAGTTGACTCACTGGAAAAGACTCTGTTGCTGGGAGGGATTGGGAGCAGGAGGAGAAGGGGACGACAGAGGATGAGATGGCTGGATGGCATCATGGACTCGATGGACATGAGTCTGAGTGAACTCTGGGAGATGGTGACGGACAGTGAGGCCTGGCGTGCTGCGATTCATGGGGTCACAAAGATTTGGACATGACTGAGCAACTGAACTGAACTGAACTGAACTGAAAAGTAATACATGTTTATTCCATATATTAATAGAAATATAAGATTTATATTGAGTTAATATGTGCTCCTTTGTCATTGAAGCATTTTATATGTTCAGTATTTTCTAAATAGGTATCAGGTTTTTATTCAATGCAAATTAAAAGTCAATATTTTCATAGAAGGTACATAACTTTTGTCTTTCTTTGGGAATATCTACAAGAGAGTCATGAAGAAGAATATTTGAAATGGATAATCTGGCTTCTACATATGTGGGAAGGACTGCTCAAAAGAGAATGAGTCCAACTTTTATCCTCTTCATTGTTATCAGACTCAAAAGTCAGATACTGTGTAAAGATGCTTCTAGACGTTTGGGGCTTCCCTGGTGGTCCAGTGGTTAAGAATCCACCTCTGGGCGTCCCTCGTGGCTCAGATGGTAACGAGTCTGCCTTCAATGCAGGAGACCTGGGTTTGATCCCTAGATGGGAAAGATCCCGTGGAGGAGGAAATGGCAACTCACTCCAGTATTCTTGCCTAGGAAATCCCATGGGCAGAGGAGCCTGATGGGCTACAGTTCAGGAGGTCACAAAGAGTCAGACACGACTGGGTAACTTAGACTAGAAATGTTTGGCAATATTAAGATTTTTACTGTAGGTTAAAACAAACAAACCAAAACATAGTAAATATACATGAAAATGGTTATGATCTTTCAGTTCAGTTCAGTTCGGTTCAGTCACTCAGTCGTGTCTGACTCTTTGCAACCCCATGGACTGCAATGCACTAGGCCTCCCTGTTCATCACCAACTCCCAGAGTTTACTCAAACTCATGTCCATTGAGTCGGTGATGCCATCCAACCATCTCATCCTCTGCCGTTCCCTTCTCTTCCTGCCCTCAATCTTTCCCAGCATCAGGGTCTTTTCCAATGAGTCAGCTCATCACATCAGGTGGCCAAAGTACTGGAGTTTCAGCTTCAACATCAGTCCTTCCAGTGAATATTCAGGACTGATCTCCTTTAGAATGGACTGGTTGGATCTCCTTGCAGTCCAAGACTCTCAAGAGTCTTCTCCAGTACCACAGTTCAAAAGCATCAATTCTTCGGTGCTCAGCTTTCTTTATAGTCCAACTCTCACATCCATACGTGACCACTGGAAAAACCATAGCTTTGACTAGACAGACCTTTGTTGGCAAAGCAATGTCACTGTTTTTTAATATGCCATCTAGGTTGGCCATAACTTTTCTTCCAAGGAGTAAGCGTCTTTTAATTTCATAGCTACAGTCACCATCTGAGTGATTTTGGAGGCCCCCAAACTAAAGTCTGTCACTGTTTCCACTGTTTCCCCATCTATTTCCCATGAAGTGATGGGACCAGATGCCATGATCTTCGTTTTTTGAATGCTGAGTTTTAAGCCAACTTTTTCACTCTCCTCTTTCACTTTCATCAAGAGGCTTTTTAGCTTCTCTTCACTTTCTGCCATAAGGGTGGTGTCATCTGCATATCTGAGGTTATTGATATTTCTCCTGGCAATCTTGATTCCAGCTTGTGCTTCTTCCAGCCCAGTGTTTCTCATGATGTACTCTGCATAGAAGTTAAACAAGCAGGGTGACAATATACATCCTTGACGTACTCTTTTTCCTATTTGGAACCAGTTTGTTTTTCCATGTCCAGTTCTAACTGTTGCTTCCTGACCTGCATACAGATTTCTCAAGAGGTGGGTCGGGTGGTCTGATATTTCCATCTCTTTCAGAATATTCCACAGTTTGTTGTGATCCACACAGTCAAAGGCTTTGGCATAGTCAATAAAGCAGAAAGAGATGTTTTTCTGGACCTCTCTTGCTTTTTCAATGATCCAACAGATGTTGGCAATTTGATTTCTGGTTCCTCTGCCTTTTCTAAAACCAGCTTGATCTTTAGGACAATGCAAGTATTTATAAAAATAATGTCTACACAAGAAAACTATTATTTATTACAAAGCAAAGGTCAGCAATGAACCAAACCATTTAAAATATCTTTAAAGCTTGGGACATGGATAGACTAGTACTAGGAAATTTTGAAATGCTGGGGAAAAAAAATGGCAGATCTGGTGTCTAGCCCAGCATGTGAAGATCTTGGCCATTATCAGTCCTGTTCTCACAATAAGAAAACAGCTGAATAATTTGAAAATCAACAACTATTTAGATTCATTGGAGAACTGAGTTTGCAGGGCAAACAGTCACCCCGAAACCTGAAGAGACAGATGGGTGCAGAGAATCACAGCGTGAGCAGAAGCCTTGGCCCGTCAGCTGCAGGCACACTCTACAGCTGGCCAAGTAGTTTCTGGAGCTTGAGTGTGGACACACTTGAGAGACCAAAAATAGGCTCTTTAGGCCAGAAGCCATTGGAAGGCCCCCAACTTCCGTGAGTTTTATCTCCAGAAATGCTACCAGGTCCTTAGAGTGAGGATCAGAGAGCACCTCCCTCGTGCTTTGGGGAAGCAGCCGTTTGGAGATGTGCCCAGGGTGCTTCATCCTATCACGAGGCTTGCCTTCCGGGGAGACCACGTCACCAGAGGCTGACCATCTGAGGGCTCATCAGAGCCTAGCTCAGCAAAGTTGTTCTTCAGAAGCGAAGGAGAAGTAAAGACTTTCTCGGACAAAGGGAAATGGATTTGTAGCCAGTAGACCTGCCTTGTGAGAAAAATTAAATGAATTTCTGCAGAGAGAAGGAAGGATATGCAGGCCTGAGACTCAGACCTACACAGAGAAAGGAAGACCATGAGAGAAGGAATAAGTGAAGACAGATTGAGGGTCTTGAGACGGATCTGCAGACACCGTAACGGTGGATACATGGCTCTGTGTGTGTGCCAGACTCATAAAACCACACAGCACAAGAGTAGCCAGAATAGAAACCACGGACCTAGCTTAATAAGAATGTGTCAGCAGAGTCATCAACAACCGTGCCTCACTAACGCAAGATACCACTAACAGGGAAACAGTCGGCGGGGGCGGGAGGGCATGTACTGGGGGCTCCTGTTACCTTCTGCTCGATTTTTCTGTGAACATAACAGTGCTTTAAAAAATAAAGTCCCTATTTAAAAGAAAAGAAAAACACATAAATGGCAACAAATAAAGGACATCTCCACAATCCCCAGCCTAATTTTTCTCAGATCTATCCACCCAGAAATTACCGTGCCAGACAATACAAATACAATGGCAGCTTCAGAGCATGAGCTGTGTGATCATCCTGCCTGTAGGTGCTCATCACACACCTGCATCTCTGCGTCTACGCTGCACGGCATGCGAATGTGTGCCCGGATGCAGAGTCAGCATACCGGGGGAAGGCGAGTTGTGTGATCTTTAAATGACCTCTCTGGAGGATAAAGGGAGAGAAGAGGACTGATTTCATGGCTGTGAGACCCTCATCTTTCTCAGCTGAATTACACTTGCATGTCTCTGTCGTCAGGGGACTTGCCAAGCGGATCTGGTGGAACATTTGGAGATTATTAGACTTTAGAAACTAAACTATAAATTTGGCCTCATCACTTGCTGAGATGACAGATGGGGCTCAGACACACACATCATTCCCTCTGCATCAGACTACTATTGCTCCTCTTTATAATTCTATGAACTTCAAACAGTGCTTTTAAGAGCTGGAGCCTGGTTACACTCACAAAAGCCTCCAAGCTGCTTCATCGTCGACTTTGAGCCAAGGGCAAGCGAGGATAGAGTCTCTCCGCGTGGAAACAAGCAAACTCTGAGCTGGGGGCCTGGGAGGTGGGGAGGTGATCCCTCACAGTGAAGGGAAGACCCTGGAGCACAGTGCCGCTTCCACGACATTCCCTCCACCCCTGCAGACAACGCCCAGGATGTCGGGAACACGCCCACAAGTACTGCACCCTGTAGCAGCAACACGGAGCGTTGCCCGGGCCTCCCGCCCGAGGAAAGGCCAAGGACTCACTCATCAGAGCTGGTCTTTTCAGACTAAGCTGGAAGAAAGGCAGCGGTAGTCTCTGACACACGGCTCTTTGTTGCCAAGGCATCAAGCTTTACTACAGGAGCACGTGACCACAGAAGCACGTGAACCACAGGATCCAAGGGCGACACGGGCCACGGGCTGTAGGACCACAGAGACTGCAAGGCCACAGCTCTCTGCCTGTGCCCAGGAGTGAGACGGGGGTTCAGCTATTTTGACATTCCTTTCTATCTCTACTCTTGTTGTTTAATTTTTGAGTGTAACATTCCAGTATCTTTCTAATAATGAGTTTCCCAGGATGAAATGGACTGCCTTGTGCTATTTTTCCCTTATTTGGGGGTCACAGAGGACTCTCCTGATTAAATGCTGATGGTCAAGTGTCCAAGTTAGTGGAACAGGGGTGCAGACGTAGAATGTGCATTTTGACAAGATCACAGGCGATCCTCAAGCAGGTGGGTCAAGGGTCCTACTTTGAGAAAGTCTCCATGGGAAGCATCCGGACACTTCATGCAGGTGCCCAGCTTCAGGGTGAGGCCGGCTGTCCACATCGTCTCCTCTAAGCACCAGATTCTAGGCTTCGTTGCTCAAATCTCTTCTTTGGGAAGACGAATCTGTCGTACAGGTGCAAAATAGAGAGGGTCAGATCTCACAGGAAATGGAAAGACGACTTAGAAATCTTTGAACTCTTCCAAGTGAAACATCACGCGCCCCTGGGCTGGTCCAGGGGGATAAAACTGTGCTTGTCTCCTCCCTTTCCGCTGCCTCTGAACTCATCACACCAAATGTTAAGTAACTGACATTACTGTCAAGCCTCGTCCAGATTTCCCAGTTAGGAGACTGCTGCATGGTGCTCTTTGCCAGCAAAAACTTTAAGTCAAATTGACAAAATAATTAGTCTATTATTTTTCCCTAGAAATTAATCATAGCTCAGTGATAAAATAATGAAACGCAGGATTGTAGGACTTGGACTGAATCTCAGTGACATAGAAAAAATTAGCAACTCACTCTTAAGTGCTTGGATGACCAGCGACATAGCCACTGTAACCTCGTTCAGATGGGATGCCTGTTGAAATTATAAGGTATAACAAGGAGGACAGTAGGCTCCATGCTGTCTGGGAAGAGTCTGAGGGTGGCCCGGGCTGCGGGGCCGCTCTGAGGGAGGTCGCTCAGCTTTCCAGCCACTCTGCTTCCTCGGAAGAGGAAGTCCTTCCTCGTCACTCTTTCCATGGAAGCAGCACAGCCCAACCGGAAGCATCCTGTCCTCAGCCCACCCCGGCCCCCCACCCAGAACCAGGTTGTTATGACATATAGAGTGAACAAATTTGATCATGTTAAGTGGTCAGTATATTTTTGGAATGTCCAACTATGCTTACCGCTGGCTCTGTCTCCCAGGAGAGCTTCACGGCTGCTCACTTTGAGCCTGGACCACTCAGAGCACCACCCGTGGGCACGGCTTGCCTGTGGGCATGGCAGTGCCCGCTGCCAGCACGCCCACTGCCTGTCTGCACTCGGGTGCCTCTCTAGGGTCTCCAGCAAAGACTGAGCTTCTCAGCTTCAGTTTTGAAGCACCGTGTGGCCCTGTGCTGGCCCCAGGGGAATTCCTGCTGGGAAACTCCTTTAATTTTCCAGGGTCAGTCTCGTCCCCTGGACATTGGCCACAGGCCTTCTCAACTATTCCAGAGAGTCTAAAAATTGGAGGCTTCTTGAGAGAGTCAAGACCTTCCAATCACATTCTGACTAATTGATCTGGAAAATCTCCCATTTCCCTACAAAGACAGCATGTGGAATGTGGATGATCTGCCATCCCTTCGAGCAAAACTGGAATTAAACAGCAGATTTATCTTTGCCATTTTCTAAAGTATCATATTAAGCTTATGAAAATCGACATTGAAAAATGATACACATTCAATAAACACGCTAAGAGCAGAGACAGAAATATGGGTGCACAATCCCATAGTCGACGAGGCAAGGAGGGAGCTGGGCAGCGACCTTTCCAGCCAGAATGAGGTCATGGCTGTGGGAAGTCATTCTGATCTTCTGGCCGTTAAAACACAACAAAACTTCTCCTAACATTTCTTTCTTCAGCTCATGCCAGTGACCTGACCTACTAATGTGGTTATTGCTCAGAGTGGTTGAGAAGTGCTCATTTTGCAATTGTTTTTGGGGACTGCTGTGTGTCAGGCCGTGCACTGACTGCTGGGAAAATGGGGAACATCATTAACCTCAGAAACTTGCTTTCCTCTTGAGGAGACTGAAGGCTAGTTCAGAGCTGGGAGCACCTGTGGGTGATGCCGTGAAAATCATTCACACCATTTATCATAATGGCAAGATTCAGAGGCCTATTAATATTAATTCAGTTCAGTCGATCAGTCGTGTCCGACTCTTTGCTACCCCATGGACTGCAGCAGGCCAGGCCTCCCTGTCCATCACCAGCTCCTGGAGTTCACTCAGACTCATGTCCATTGAGTTGGTGATGCCATCACCATCTCATCCTCTGTCGTCCCCTTCTCCTCCCGCCTTCAGTCTTTCTCAACATTAGGGTCTTTTCCAATGAGTCAGCTCTTCACATCAGGTGGCCAAAGCTTCCATAAGCCTCTTGTTCTTCTCCATCAGAGGGCAGACAGAATGAAAATTGCAATAACAGGAAACTAGCCAACCTGATCACGTGGACGGCAGCCTTGTCTAACTCAGAGAAACTGAGAGCTATGCTGTGTAGGGCCTCCCAAGACAGACAGGTCATGGCGGAGAGGTCTGACAAAACGTGGTCGATTGGAGAAAGGAATGGCAAACCATTTCAGTATTCTTGCCTTGAGAACCTCAAGAACAGTATAAATATTAATCAATAGGCCTACTATAGTATTTTTATTAATTTGTTTTTTATTTCATAAGTATCAGTTCAGTTCAGTCACTCAGTCATGTCCAACTCTTTGCGACCCCATGAATCCCAGCACACCAGGCCTCCCTGTCCATCACCAACTCCCAGAGTTCACTCAAACTCATGTCCATTGAGTCGGTGATGCCATCCAGCCGTCTCATCCTCTATTGTCCCCTTCTCCTGCCTTCAACCTTTCCCAGCATCAGGATCTTTTCCAATGAGTCAGCTCTTCTCATCAGGTGGCCAAAGTATTGGAGCTTCAGCTTCAGCATCAGTCCTTCCAATGAACATTCAGGACTGATTTCCTTTAGGATGGACTGGATGGATCTCTTTGCAGTCCAAGAAACTCACAAGAGTCTTCTCCAACACCACAGTTCAAAAACATCAATTCTTCGATGCTCAGCTTTCTTTACAGTCCAAGTCTCATATCCATACATGACTACCGGAAAAACCATAGCTTTGACTAGATGGACCTTAGTTAATAAAGTAACATCTCTGCTTATTAACATGCTGTCTACGTTGGCCATAGCTTTTCTTCCAAGGATCAAGTTTCTCTTAATTTCATGGCTGTAGTCACTATCTGCAGTGATTTTGGAGCCCAAGAAAATAAACTCTCTTACTATTTCCATTGTTTCCCCATCTATTTGCCATAAAGTGATGGGACCAGATGCCATGATCTTCTTTTGAATGGTGATTTTTAAGCCAACTTTTTTCACTCTCCTCTTTTACTTTCATAAAGAGACTTTTTAGTTCCTCTTCATTTTCTGCCATAAGGGTGGTATCTTCAGTGTATCTGAGGTTACTGATATCTCTCCTGGCCATCTTGATTCCAGCTTGTGCCTCATCCAGCCTGGCATTTTGCATGGTGTACTCTGCTGCTGCCAAGTTGCTTCAGTCGTGTCCGACTCTGTGTGACCCCATAGACGGCAGCCCAGGCTCCCCCGTCTCTGGGATTCTCCAGGCAAAAACACTGGAGTGGGTTGCCATTTCCTTCTCCAATGCATGAAAGTGAAAAGTGAAAGTGAAGTCGCTCAGTCGTGTCCGGCTCTTAGCGACCTCATGGACTGCAGCCCACCAGGCTCCTCCGTCCATGGGATTTTCCAGGCAAGAGTACCAGAGTGGCGTGCCTTTGCATATAAGTTAAATAAGCAGGTTGACAATATACAGCCTTGGTGTACTCCTTTCCTAATCTGGAACTAGTCTGTTGTTCCATGTCCATTTCTAACTGTTGCTTCTTGACCTGCATACAGATTTCTCAGGAGGCAGATCTGGTGGTCTGGTATTCCAAGCTCTTGAAGAATTTTCCACAGTTTGTTGGGATCCACGCAGTCAAAGGCTTTATCATCGTCAATAAAGCAGAAGTAGATGTTTTTCTGGAACTCTCTTGGTTTTACTCTGATCCAACAGATGTTGGCAATTTGATCTCTGGTTCCTCGTCCTTTTCTAAATCCAGCTTGAACATCTGGAAAATCTTGGTTCACATGCTGTTGGAGTCTGGCTTGGAGAATTTGGGGCATTACTTTGCTAGTGTGTGAAATGAGTGCAATTGTGTGTTAGTTTGAACATTCTTTGGCATTGCCTTTCTTTGGAATTGGAACGAAAACTGACCTTTTCCAGTCATGTGACCACTGCTGAGTTTTCCAAATTTGCTGGCATATTGAGTGCATCACTTTCACAGCATCATCTTTTAGGATTTGAAACAGCTCAACTGGAATTCCATCACCTCCACTAGCTTTGTTCGTAGTGATGCTTCCTAAGGCCCACTTGATTTTGGACTCCATCATGTCTGGTTCCAGGTGTGTGATTACACCATCGTGGTTATCTGAGTCATGAAGATCTTTTTTAATAGTTCTGTGTATTCTTGCCACCTCTTCTTAATATCTTCTGCTTCTGTTGCTGCTGCTGCTAAGTCACTTCAGTCGTGTCTGACTCTGTGCAACCCCATAGACGGCAGCCCAGGCTCCCCCGTCTCTGGGATTCTCCAGGCAAAAACACTGGAGTGGGTTGCCATTTCCTTCTCCAATGCATGAAAGTGAAAAGTGAAAGTGAAGTCGCTCAGTCGTGTCCGGCTCTTAGCGACCTCATGGACTGCAGCCCACCAGGCTCCTCCGTCCATGGGATTTTCCAGGCAAGAGTACCAGAGTGGCGTGCCTTTGCATATAAGTTAAATAAGCAGGTTGACAATATACAGCCTTGGTGTACTCCTTTCCTAATCTGGAACTAGTCTGTTGTTCCATGTCCATTTCTAACTGTTGCTTCTTGACCTGCATACAGATTTCTCAGGAGGCAGATCTGGTGGTCTGGTATTCCAAGCTCTTGAAGAATTTTCCACAGTTTGTTGGGATCCACGCAGTCAAAGGCTTTATCATCGTCAATAAAGCAGAAGTAGATGTTTTTCTGGAACTCTCTTGGTTTTACTCTGATCCAACAGATGTTGGCAATTTGATCTCTGGTTCCTCGTCCTTTTCTAAATCCAGCTTGAACATCTGGAAAATCTTGGTTCACATGCTGTTGGAGTCTGGCTTGGAGAATTTGGGGCATTACTTTGCTAGTGTGTGAAATGAGTGCAATTGTGTGTTAGTTTGAACATTCTTTGGCATTGCCTTTCTTTGGAATTGGAACGAAAACTGACCTTTTCCAGTCATGTGACCACTGCTGAGTTTTCCAAATTTGCTGGCATATTGAGTGCATCACTTTCACAGCATCATCTTTTAGGATTTGAAACAGCTCAACTGGAATTCCATCAC